>VZRW01008591.1:599467-671688 GCA_013398125.1 Aegotheles bennettii | reverse complement strand
CCATCCAAAACGATTCTATGATTGGCCAGAACCAATGAGCTTGCACTGATCCTGGTAGTTTCCTGTCCATAGGATCCCTGTCAGTGGGTTCAGCAGAGGCAGGGTGATTGACTAAGACAGACTTCTAAGAATTAGGAATCATGAAGTCTCTGAAGTCTTCCATAAATGTTTCTTCTTGATGGTGATCTTAACTGTGTTCAAACCCGAAGAGATGGAAAGTTGAAGGCAAAGAATTTCATATCATAAACTGAAAGTAGACTGTAGTACTTGAGATATAAAATATTTTGTTGTGTTGGCTGACTGCAGAAGTGTATTTTCATTGAGAACAATAAATCTAATGTTTGAAAACATAATAAAATAGATCAGCATTCTACTAATTCCTTACAATAATGGACATTATTTAGCTAATCATCCTTCAATATCCTATTCAAAAGCATATGATTAGGAATACAAGTGAGTAAAGCAACTGAAAGAAAGTCATTCCTGTGGACTTCTGAGAGGACTTCACAAGGATTTCTATTTTTCAGAAATCTTTTCACCAGAATAGTTAGCGTGCTTCAACGATGTGCTAAATACAGACATAACTCAGGATTTTTAGTGCTGGATTCTGGTCAAACATCATCTTTGCTTTTGTTTAGCATAGTTTTGTATTGAGTTATGAGAACAAAAATAATCAGCAAATGGTTTACTTTATGTTCCCTTTGTAACATCTAGCGTTCAATACAGTATGAAATAGCCCCTCCTCTTTGTTTATTAATTATGACTTTGAAAGAGTTTTGGCTGCACTTACACTATTTAATGTCTTTAAAACTTCAGATCAATGTAACCCCTAAAGATTTAAGAGCTCCTTTCAAGGAGGTCCTAAACCGACAGATTTATTAGTCATTCAGAAACATTTATAAAACAAGTGACATTAAAAAAATAATGATGAAATCACCTTCTAGATAGCAAACAAAAGACACTCAAAAGGTGCATAGTTATGCATTCAGATATAAAGCTCTAGGATGTTTCTTTGCATTTTCCATATTCTTAAAGTTCTTTGGGCCCTTTTACAGACTTCCTATTTTCTCTCTCTATTTTTTTTCCGTCTTTCTTTTTTTCCCCACTGAATGATTGACGGAGCAGCGAGCAGGGCACAGCAGTGGAATGGAATTTTTATTTTATTTTTCCAAAACCTTTCAAAAAACATTTTTAGTGGGGTGGATGGATCAGTGTTGAATAGCACAAGATTAGTTCCTTTTTAAGGATCAGGTTTCACTATTACATTTTTATTATTAGCAGTTTTTTGTACTTTGCAAGGTGAGGCAAAAATTGGAATGACTAACTGTAATGGAAGTATAATGGTTGTGATGTGTGAATGCTGAAATCGTTGGTTTGATGGGAGTCTTTGAAGTGCATTATCAACCTTAGTTCCCAGTATATATGGGCAGAGCTGGAAGAATATTTCCAAGCTAAGCTGTCGCGTGTCATTAGTATTCAAACTGTTGTAGACATCTTAGTGCCAGCATTACTACTTGGATTTGCTGAAATATTTTGTATTTGATATTATGAGAATTCCAGGTGCTTCTTAGTGAAAATACCTTAGTATTAGGATATAAATGTAAAAGTTAAATAAAAATTAATAAGCTGTGTAATAGCCCTCAAAACCAGTAAGATATATGTACATATATTTGTATTTTCCACTGGGCATAGTAGTGTATAACTACAGGAATTTTGCTAATACCTTTTAGGATCTTTTAATTTCTTTAATTCTATGATTGTGTTTTTTTCAGTTTCTAACATGTCGTATCTTTAATATGCAGTTAATTAAAGTAGCATTTGATGAAGAAGTAAGTCCTGAAGTGGTGGAAATATTTAAGAAACAGTTAATGAAGTTCCGTTATCCTCAATCTATCTTCAGCACTTTTGCATTTGCAGCTGGGCAAACAGCACCACAGATAATTTTACCAAAACAAAAAGAAAAGAACACTTCGTTCCGGTATAGTCATTCTTCTTTTATTACTGATGTTCTTGTTTAGTATTAGACAAATACACTGAACAACCTGACACCTTTGCAGAAATGCAGATCATTCAAACAGTTTTCAGGAAAGTCAAAATAACTGATTGGTATTCTGCATCTGTTTATATTTACTGAATAAAAGGTAGATTAATACGATATACATGTTGATTTTGTATAGGAATATATTATTTATCCAAATTTCTGGCTGCAGTAAATTGGAACAAGCATCACATTACATTTTGAAACACACATAAGTAGCATCTTCAGCTGTGTAAAACATGCCAACCTGAAAATCAGATTTCTTGTGTATTACTTTATCAGTTAATAACCTAATGTGTGTTTGAATTAATTTTAATATAGTCTGTACAGTTGTCCTAGTGGTTTTTAATCTAGAGTTTGAGCTTTCAGCCCTCTTTTGAAGTTTATGTTATATATTAACTTTTACTAGACTAGATGGATCATTAGTCTGTTCCATGATGGTAGTTCCTGTGATTCTCTGTTGATTATTGTATTATTGACACAGGAAAATAGAATCCCAGGCTAGTAATGGTATCCTAAAACTTCAAGGTGATTTCTATCTTTCCTGCCTTTACTTTGTCAATTTTGTAGATTTACCACATTGCTAGCAAAATACAAATACCTGAAGAAAGAGGATGGCTGCTTATTCATTATTATTAGACAGAATAGACACAAATTTATCTCAAAATAATAAGTTGGTGTTTAAAAATTAATATAGGAAGTATTTTTTCCAGAGGTTGTAATTTTTTACATTATAATAAATGAAAAATTATGAAATTTTATTTGGGTAAGTGGGTTCATCATAAAAATCTGTACATGGTATCAGGAAGAGTCATATGCATATTTCTAAATATTTTTATTCCAATTAATTTATAGTAACTTCTCAAAAAGCATTGTGAAAGGAGCAAAACGTGCTGGGAAGATGACAATAGGACGCCAATATTTATTAAAGAAGAAGACAGGCACAATAGTGGAAGAAAGAGGGAATCGCCCAGGCTGGAATGAAGATGATGATATCTCTGGTAATAGTAAAACATTTTTTTCTATGTTGGTTGATAAGTCTGTCCTATTATGCTTCCATTCAAATATATTGAATTTCAAGAAGAAATCACAGTCTTCCTAGACAGGAAAGAGAAAGGTTTCAAGTATGTACGTTGAGTTTTTTCTTTTGTGATGACAAGGCAAAAGAGGAAGTTTATTCAGTGGTAAAGCAAAATACTAGATTATTATTTTTTAATTATCAAACTGTTTGCATATAGCAACTTTTAATCATGTTTTACACCATAATAGTGTAAATGGAACAGCACAGAAGCATGCTGTAGCTTCCATTTATCTTTAGATGTCATGACATATGCAGTATTCTATGATGAGAAAGCAAATAGTATGGGAGACTTTTGCAGGTGTAGAAGTGACAAATGACTTCTGAAAGCAGCAGGAGTCATTACTACTGAAAATACCTTTTTTCCAAATTTTGTTTGAAAGAATTTGGGGACAGAAGGTAGAAAGTGATTTGGGCACTTTGTATAGTTCGTATGATGGTGTGGAGTTTGACTTTCTTCCAAATACTTCTTTTCCTACCATGTGCTGCTGTCAGTATATCCTTATCTGGACCAGTGCTAATTTATAATAAACCACTAGAGGGAACCAGATTCTCCTGTACATAAACAGGTATTGTTTTGTATACAATTCTTTCTTTTTTTTAAAAAAATAATCATTTCAGATAACAAAGTGTTTATCAAACACTAATAATTTCTTCAAAACATCAAACAAGCCAAATCTTTCTTTTGAATATTCAGTCAGTGAGCAAGGCAACTTATGTGACTTACAAGCAGGTACATAAAAGTTGTCTGGAACAGGACTGTGTTACTGCACTATCTCTGTGCTCTCCGAAATGGAAGAAAGCCATTCCAGGAAAGCTAAAAAATACTGATTTTCTTCTTTCATTCCAGATAAAAGTGGTGGGAAAAAAGGCAAAAAGAAAGGATTAAAAATACAGACTATCTTTACAGTGCTGAAAAATTATGTTCTTAATTGAATTTCCAGCATCTTCCTTAATTGCTGAGTTAGTACATGTTCTGATATTGCAGGTTCTTTGGGTCAGAAGCAATTGTGCAGGCTGTACCTGTGTGATTTTTTGGGTGATCTTGTGTCCTTCATCCAGAGGCCCCAAGCACAATCATACCAGTGTATTTGTACTTCTCTTGAAGATGAAGAAATTTTAAGACTTTTTGCATTGCTGAGGTACAAAACAACTATGTTCTTCCATGAACACAGGTGTTATATAAACATTAGTGATAGTCACTTTTTTCTTCCACTAACAAAAATATAAAAATATAAATTGTGAGGCTTCCTACCTGCTGCTTTCCAGATGTTTTGACTAGAGACATGTACCACGATCAAATTCAGACAGTGTGCTTTTCTCTGTGCTGCACTGATACCTCAGGTATAGTCAGCTGACAACAGCAGTAACTCTGCTTCAGAGTACAAATAGCCACAGAAATTTACTATCTAACCACAGCAATTTCTTTTATATTGCCTGCTGTGAATGGCTTTTTGTTTACAAATATCAAAAACTGAAGTATAGGAAACTATGCTGCTGTACCACCAATGAAGCAAACAGGAACTATCTGCGGCAGGTGATGCATTGTCTAAAAAAGAAATGTTAAAGATAGGGTTGGAAGGAACTTGAAGAGATCATCTACTCCATCTCTTTGCCCCAAGGCAGCATCAACATACTTAATCTGTTCCTCACAGATGTTTACCTAACTTTTTCTTAGGACCTTTCAAAGATAAAGGTTCCACAACTCCAGGCAATTTGTACTAATTCTTTAAACGTCTTTAATGCTGCAGAAGAGCAAGCAACTTTCTGATTTTCAGACCTAAACATTTCCTTACTATAATTTAAAGCCTTCACTTCTTATTCTGCCACCATATACGTATCGAAGAGATGATCCCCTTCATTCTGATTGCAGTGCTTAATGTATTTTTGGACTATTGTAATATTTCTCTTCTCTGTTTTTTTTTCTGGATATTTAATATCTTCAGTTCTTTCAGTTCTTTATTAGTCTTGATAGACTTCTGGTCCTTTTTGTTGCTCTTTTCTCAATCCTCTTTAGCTGGTCCACGTATAAATTGCAATACGATTTCCAAAACTGGGCACAGTACTCTAGTTCTTGTTGCTAATGAACACCTAATTTTCCACCAATTAATTCCTCCCCATCTTTTTATTTTCAGAGTTTGGAATCTCATCACTACTAAATTCTATTTCCATAAAACAGGAGACTATAAAACCCACTTTTATTAACACCCATATCTCAGGAACAGCAAAAGAGAGGGATTATTCCTCTTCTTTTCAAAATCAGATTTTTAAAAATCCATTTTAAACTTAAGACAGCAAAACATCTTTATCTCCTTTTTCAGGTTAAGGACACTGATAAGCGCTCTTACAATCTCTAGCTTTTTATGCACAGGAAAATGTTTTGCAAATTCTGATCACCAGTATACCTGCTTTCATGAGAGAAAAATGCATTTAGGAAAAAATATTTCAATTTTCAAAAAATGCATCCTCATCTTACCTAAGTCAGTTATAGCTTTCTATTAAAAACTGCTAAATGCCAAGTTTCTGTATGCCCAAACCCAAATTATTTCTAAAACTCATTTAGTTTGTTTCTTACTTGTAAATGTTTTGTAGCTTCTTTCTTACCATGACAAATATGAAAACACAGAAAAAGAGGAGATATCCACAGCATTAAACGATCTATTATTTATGTCAAATTGAGAATTGTTGGTTTTGTTTGATGAGCTGCAGGGCCAATAAAATTATTCATTTAGCTTTTATGCTAAGATGCAAAAAAAAATAAAAAATAAACATATGGATTCTATTCCTGTCAATTCTGAATGTTGTCTACTGCCAGTAAAATTTTAATTGCATCGTAATTTTTATTTTTTTAAATAATTTTAATTTCCAGATTTTAAATCCTGTTTTAAATTTAAATCCATATATACTTTTCAGTGACTCATTAATGAAGAAATACTTTCCCTCATACGAACGTATTTCAGTGCTTCAGGTGGTAGCAAGTAGCTGATGCATGCTGTGAACAGTGAATCTGCTTTCAGAAGTAATTGGAAATACTTGGAAGTGTTAATAACAGGCAGGTGACAGGTTTTGTACAAAGACCTTGCTTGACTTAAATTTCAGTGTAGTTTGAACTTGTGACATGGTTTTTATCTCTCATGGTTAAAGGCTTTTCTGCTTTGGAAAGTGTAGTTGATGTGCATGACTGAAGAAAGCTGCTGTTTGACGTTGAAGCTGAGGCATTAAGAAACCAACAGTCGTCTGTTGTGAAATTATGAGACAGAAATATTTTTTTATTTGAACCAAACCTTAAAAGGTTGTTGCATCTTTTGAAGATAGTTTAAAAGAATTATGAGGTCCACTTTATCTTGGATGTTTAATGAATTTACGTGCATGGGTTTTGTTATTCTGTCTTGTGTACATCTTTGTATAGCAGTTCTGAGTTTAACAGGTTTTCGTAAATTGTTGAAAGAAAGATTATCTGCCTTCAGTTCAGTTCAAATGAATATATGAGATATTTTTTTCCAGGATTTTAGCAAAAGAGTTGTCAGCCATGCCAGTCACAAGTGCAGTACGTACCTGTGCAATGTATTCAGGTTTCCTGATGAAAATACTATTTTATTGCTTGTAATTTCTATAAACTTGGTTTGTATGTATTAATTAGTTCTTGTCATTCATCACTGAGAGTAAGACAAGCTAATATTTTGTTTGGAAGAAAATAGCATCGTTTTCTGTGTAACTACTGGCCTCCTCAATAGCAACTTCTTAAAAAATTTTTAACTTTAGTTTCAGATGACAGCGAGCTGCACACAGGTGGTACCCTAAAAGCATCAGAAAAATCAACAATGGAGCAATTAGTAGAAAGAGCCTGTTTCCGAGACTATCAGCGTCTGGGACTAGGGACCATCAGTAGTAACTCTTCTCGCTCAAAAACAGAATACTTAAGAATAACTGCACTGAACAGAATGTATTCACTTTGCAGGAGGTGAGTTTACCAGTTCAGTCAAGTAGTTGAAAATAAAGGTGACGTAACACATACCATATGATGTATCCATTTAAGCAACTTATTCTAAGAAAACTTTTGTCTACAGTAGGAGTGTTCAACCAGTGATGTTGAAGTTATTTGTATTCCACTCAGAAATTTGTATTGTGATGACTTCATATGTATTCGTCAGTTTTGGAAAGACTGCCAGCAATGGTAGCTGGAAGTGAGGTTTCAGAACTACCCCAGAAGCTCTGTCAGACAACGCAGGTCTTCCTTCCTAGGTTCTTTCTATAGCCCATGGAAAGAGAATGCCCCTGGGGGCTTTAGGAGGAAACTAACCTACATACTCTGAATTGCCTTTTGAAGGAGTTTTTCTCTCTTGGCTTATGTATATTAGACTGATGTCTAAATCATTAGGCTATTTTTCAGCTTTCTGGCTTAGCCAATAAAGTTAGCTGGTAGAAGTCACTCACTCAGTATGGTTTCTGTAACTTGCTGTGTTAGTACTGCAAATGATTTATGTAATATATTTGCATATAATATCTATTCTGTTCCTAAATAAAAAAGCAAACCTCGGAACCAATTATATGTAACTATTTTCTTAAAAAAAAAGTTTAAAATTGAATTCCTGAAGGTATCTATACTACTTTAAAAGTTTGTTATGTGCTGAAAGTCACAAAAATTCTTTTTAATACTAAAGTATATCTACATGAATCATATCAGGAGAGCATTTTCATTCTCTAAAGCCAGTTTTGGCTAGTCATTTCTTTCATTATGAATAATGAAATCGCCAGTTCTTCATGGAAGAACGGCACACAAGGAAAATATTAGATCCTTTCCTGTCTTCTGACTTATGTAGAGTAACAGAGTAATAACTGGTTTTGTTCAATCACCATTGTCTGCAATCTAGATAAAGGCATTAAATCTGTGTATTTTTGTTATGATTTAAACATTATGCAGACAACTCTTTCCTCCCCTAAAACCATTGGGTTTTAATATTCTATAGGATTTTTTAAAAAAAAATATTATTAATGTCTGTGTGGACTAGAAATCTCAGGATGTAAATATTTATCTAGTACTATATTAGTCTGATTACTGTGTTTTAAGAAACAGACTGTAAGTATTATGTACATTCATTTTGTATGATGGCAGTTCGATAAATGTCAAAAAACTGAATTTACAAGAACAGTGTATATTATAGAGGAACAAATCTGATTAGTAAGGAGTAAATTTTCTCTGTTTCTTGTCTTAGTTTCTCCTTAATGTAAGAAATCGGCACTTAAGTTGAATATTTTTCAGAGGAGATAGAAAATAATTTTTCATTTTGCTTGAATCCTTCTTTCACTAACATGAACGCAGTTACCATCTTGCTGGGTTTTCTGTTTTTAGAGGTGTTGTATTAGTGAACTTCCTAATCTCTCCATGTATTTTAGTGTTTTTAAAAGTATACAGACATGCAGTTTCAAATACACTGTTCCAAGGAATCTGACTGTAAAATTTAAATGTATTTTGACATAAACAAAAAACTATTGTTTTAGTTGTGATACTTTAGGCAATCTAACATTCTTTCCTTTCAGTTCTCATATTTCATATGCAAGTGTCAAAACAAAACTACTGTATCATTTGCATGCCTCTAAATTCTCTTTTCTGTCATGCTTAAAAAAATGGCTTCATTACAGTGACAGATAAGAGGTATATTAAGAAGAAAAATTCTACCAAATAAAATATAACTTTAAATGGAAAGAGACTAGTAGTGATAGTCTTACAATTTTTTTGTAATTAAAGTTGTTTTTAAAATGCAATTTTCTTTACAAATGAACGTGGTTTTTAGGATTGGACTAAAAATGGTGAGTTACTGAGTAAAAAATAATTCTAACAGTTGAGGTGTATTTTCATTAAGATGCACATTCAGCTTGTAATTTTAGGATTTTTTCTTTTCATTGTTTAAAATTTTGAAAGCAATTCTAATTGTTGTTAAATTTTTTTCACCTTTTTGTCAATACAGTTATCCTGGGCTTCTGGTAGTACCTCAATCTGTTCAAGACAGCAGTCTGCAGAGAGTTGCTCGCTGTTACCGTCACAATCGCCTTCCAGTTGTCTGTTGGAAGAACACTAGAAACAGTACTCTTCTACTTAGATCTGGGGGCTTTCATGGAAAAGGTGTTGTTGGCCTCTTCAAATCCCAAAACACACATACTACAGGTGAGTTGGTGCAGCTAGGCTTTCCGTATAAGTAATTTTATGTAGAAATACTAGTTTTTCTAGACTAACTCAGTGATACAATTGAATCGAAAGTCTCAGGATATGAATGGTTATCTGATTTTATATTAGTTCAGTTTAATTACTGTATCTCAAGAAGCAGATCCTGAATGATATGAAAGTGGTTCAGAAAATATCAATGAATAATTTGAACAGAGATCAGATATGTACCAAAAGTTTTCAGTAAAAGCTGGTATCTACCAAATGCAATACAAATTTTCCCTGTTTCCCTTAATTTACCTTTTTCCTTTGCACTGGTTTATTTAATGAGTGCATGTTGTCCCTTTTAATAGTAGATTATAAAAAATATTAGAGAGAACAGTATCCATTGAATTTTCTCATGTTTTTCATTGTGATATTAGTTTAACTTTTATCTATCTTTTATAAAGCATAGACCTGAAAGATTCTAGCTGAAGTCTTTGCATTAAATAAATCTCCTCCTTTGTGTGATCAAGATTGGTCCAGCACAGGTTTTGTCAGTTATTTTTTAATAAGAATATATTAGGGCAACATTAATTTTGGAAAGAACAGTAATTGACCTTCATCATTCACAGGCAGTGTTTTGGATACTTATTGTGACTGCCTGGATTTTTGGAATACCAGGAGCTCATTAAGCAAATGAAAATCCTCAGTCCTGTTTATGTTTGCATTTCACCCCAGTAATGACTAAAATGCAATTAAAAGGTTTGACTGCACTGAATAGTTTTTTCTACAGATTTTTTTTAAACCTGTAACAACCCTACTGTAAAAAATATGTGCAAGTCGTATAAAAGTAGTTTGAAGATTGCATGATTTAAGTATTTTCTACTTAGTCCTGAATTTTTCCTTCACAGACTATCTTTATGAAAACCACAATTTTCTTACTTGTAAGTAACAGTTTGTAACAGACATAATGTTTAGCTAGATGAGGTTTTCTGTATATCAAATTCACCTTTGAAATCTCAAAATTTCAGAGGTATTAAAAAACCATTTTCTTACGTCAGAGTCTGGACTGGCTATTAACACTAATTTGTGAATCACTAATTATCTGCTAAATATTCATTGCTATAGCATTGATTCAGTGTGTGTCTTCAGTGTTTTGTGGGGCATTTTTTAGTTGGAATGAGGAGCAAATTAATACATTGAGTTTCATATAATGCATTTTTGTTGAAAAGATTCATAAAAGGAATCAGTGAAGTACTACCAATAATTAACACAGCAACTGCCAAAGCTATGAGCTACACTAGTTGGTCCACAGGTTTATGGTGTGAGTTGTAAACATGGTAATTCAAATGTTAGTCTTATAAACGGATTTAATACTGATGGTCTTAGCTGAAATACTGGCCAGGCATCTTTAACCTAGCATAAATAGAATAAATTGAAAAAATTCTACAGGAATAGCCTTCCAATTATATAAAGACAAACATTTCCATGTTTTCTGTATTAGCTATAATTTCTATGTGCATGGGAGCATGAGAGCCTTCCAAATCAAGATTGTTAAAGCCTGACCCATTAAAGCATGCTTCCTGTATATTTTATCATTGGTTTTGTAGATGGTTTCTTTTTTTAATTTTATGTAGTCTTTTATATTGCCGTGGTCATTGTGATACTTCCAGCAGTATATTAGGCAATAGATAACCTGATTGACAAAAACTGTATCTATCAGACATTAGCTTCTGGCATTACTGTTTCTTTTAAAATGTGAAGAAAGTGGAGACTCTCCTCAGGAAGGTACTACAAGGGAAAATAAAAATATTTATAGGATATTTATTTTATTCACAATGAAGTTGAAGCATGGTGAAACAAAACTTTTGAAGAAATGATCAGTAAAGATAGTTATACACAGGTGCATGTATTTGTCTCAATAGGAGTTGTGTACAGTGAAAGTCTAGATTCAAAAATATATTGTGATGCAAACTAAGAGAACAGAGATAATCTTAAGTTAAATTCAAGTTGACAGATGCATACCTTCCTAAGCAGAGATTTCATAGTAGTGATTTTTATTAGGCAATTCTGGATTGACACCCAGTAACAAAGAGGACCTACTGAAACTTGATGAACATTTTTGTGATTTCCTGTTACAATGTGCATTAAGCAAGTTTCCAAAGCATAGTTGAGATCAATATGCTATATAAGAAGCACAGAACATACTTACGTATTTTTTAGAAAATTATGCAAAGTACTGAATTGC
This sequence comes from Aegotheles bennettii, assembly GCA_013398125.1. Classification (NCBI taxonomy): domain Eukaryota; kingdom Metazoa; phylum Chordata; class Aves; order Caprimulgiformes; family Aegothelidae; genus Aegotheles; species Aegotheles bennettii. Next base: position 660,182 of record VZRW01008591.1, on the reverse strand, counting down.
TGTATGGAACCAAACTACATGTATAACAGAATTGTGTTTTTCTAATGTCTGTCCACAAAGGATTATTAACAGATGCTTTAATATGAGTTGGAGAGTATTTTCAAAAGTTCCTTAGAAATGTGAAAGTTGGTTTCTGAATTTCATTTCAGCCTTTCTGGGAATCTTTTTGCGGAGCATTGTAGTTCTAAATGTGATATTCTATACCTGAATTACCAAGTATTGGTCAACTGTCATGTAGGACAAGCACTTAACATTTCTTGTATGCAGTAACACCATCCAAGAGAAGAGTTATCTTGATGATCTTGGATTATTGACTATGTTAGGACCTGTTCTAAGATGAAGATGGAGCAACGTGCAACCAGGCTTATAGAGCACATATTAGCAGCTGAGACAATCTTACTGCATTACTAAGCAATGTGTTTCTTCCCTGGGATTTATAAAATTGCTACCAAGATCTCCATCCCCATCTTTTGTTTAAATCCATGCTGTTGTGATGACCTTTATGTATGATACACCATATGATCATATATATAATGATCAGTCATTTTATAGAAATCCCTGTTCACCTGTGCTGGTAAGGGGTTCATGTTTTGAGTAACCAGTAGTCTTTGATCCCTTTATACTTCTTCTAAGTATTGTGTGATGGGATGATTGGTGGTAAGGATGAAAGGCAAATTTTCCATCTATAGTCTTTCATAAGAACATTATTGCCCTAAATATTTAGTTCAGATATCTGCCCAGTTCAGTAACAGACTTTTGTATAAGTCGAAGTTTTAAACTGAAAGAAGGTAGATTTAGATTAGATACTAGGAAGAAATTCTTTACTGTGAGGATGGTGAGAGACTGGCACAGGTTGCCCAAAGAAGCTGTGGATGTTCCTCCCTAGCAGTGTTCAAGGCCAGGTTGGATGGGGCTTTGAGCAATTTGGTCCTGGGAGAGGTGTCCATGCCCATGGCAGGGGGGTTGGAACTAGATGATCTTTAATGTCCTTTCCAACCCAAACCATTCTATGATTTCAGGATGTGTAAACCTTGCTTAAGAGTTGAAGAGGAAATAATGTTTTTCTTCAGGCTTGTTCCACTTTGTCAGACAGAAACAGCATGTTTCCTGCATGTACATTTTCTAATCACTTCTTAATTGTACTTCCAATTCAGACACTAATTCTAACAAGGCTATTTAGATACTAATTTTAACAAGGCCATCTTGAAATATCTTTAGCCACCTCCAGCTAATTAGGTTACTGTCTATTAGTCTCCAGCATAGAATCTGATTGGATCATTACTGGAGAAAACTATTTTTAAGTTGCCATTGTGGTTCATCAAAATGTGCTCTATCAAATTCTTTGACTCTCTCTTTATCTCTTATTCCAAATCTTGGCTCTTGTGGTCAAGATACCAAATCTTGGTTTAGGCAGCTATGACACTTCTGTTCTGTAGCGAGTCCAGAGGTGGCTACAATAAACTGCAATTCAAAAAATGTTCGCATTTGAAAAAAAGACAACTCATTGAGAACTTGACATTTTTTTTGTCATCACAGTATGGCCCAGGACCTGACCTTCATCTCCTTCCCTTCCTTTAAGTCCTTGCACCTGGACACAAATGGGTGGATTTTTTCAGGTTAAGACTTTTTTTTTTTTAATTTATCTTATTTTTGAGGGGTTTTCCTTGGTTCTGTGTTTTATTACTGGTTTCTTAACTTTTTAAAGTCTTAAGATTGTCTTAAGTAGACTGTCTGTTTAACTTTAGTACTTTCTCAGAGCATTGTACCTTCTCATCTTGCTTTTTTTTTCTCTCCGCCCACTGTTTTTAAACTGTGTCTGTTTCCTCTCTGACTTTGCTTTCTTCCAGTCTTTTGCAGTCACTTCTCTCTCTCTGAAATGGCCCTTCTCCATGTCTCCAGCAACTTAAGCAACATCAGTAACATTTGGAAATGATTCTGTTTCTGAGATCTGTAGAGTAGACATCTGAAACTACATGCATGTAAAGGATTATTCAGAGGTTTTCAGAGAAGGAATTGTGGTTCTCACAACAGTGCAGCACCCCCTCCTACAAGTTACCTAAGCATGTGGGAAGACACTTCCTGAAGTTACCTACTGGTGAAGGAGCAGGTGGACTGTCACTAGGGAACAGGAACGTTACTTTTCATAATTGGAGATCCCTTAATGTGTGTTACCCAAGTGTGCATGCACTGTCCATCCTCTTTCCTCCGTTCTCTATTCCATTAAAAAGGTCAAATTCTGGGGGTAGGGTACCTGAAGGACATGTAGATTGTGTCCATTGATGTCTCTAAATTCAGCAGAGTGCATGAACACTGGTGTCTTTTGATATATGTATGCTTTTAGTGAATGGGCAATAGATATCAAGACACCTCCAGATATGGGTAAGTAACCTTCCTTTACTGGAATGAGGTTGGCTGTTGAGTGTGGTTTTAACCTGTTTTTGTTAAAGAAACATTTGGATGTTTTGTTACCTGTTCTCTACACATTTTTTTTTAAATGCTGAAATTTACTGACAAGTAGCAAAAAAATAGAAATGTTACTCTTCGTTCTGAGAGTGAGGGGGAAACTATATCATCTCCATTCTGTCTCTATTGATCACTGGCTAATGATTAATGTTTTAAGTAGTGACCATGAGGTAACAGACTCTTTCACAAGTTTAGCTTTATGGAGTGGAATGCAAGAGAACATTGCTGGGTGCTGCTGTGCAGCCAGGTGATGTTCTTTGTCATCAAAGGAATGGCTTTTTGAACCTTTGATAGACAAACCATGACATTTTCAATGCTCTGTTTGACATAATAAGCTTTTTATTGTGGTATTCTATGTATTTATAAATGTACTTGTATTTTAATGTATTCCATTCTTCTTGTGACTCTAGCTCCTGCTTCTTTAGATTCTTCAAGCAGTATAGAACAGGAAAAATACCTACAAGCCTTACTGAATGTGATATCCGTCCACTGCAAAATGAACAGCAGTAATACTCTCACTGTTAGACCAACAATTGCTCTGTCTCCAGGTAAAATTTGTTTATATAGTGCTTTTCTGTGGTTAAGTTGAAAAGTGAATTTTCTCTGGTTTGGTGTTAGTTCAGTGTCCCATATGAATTCTGTTATTTCTTTATTGTTACACTTTTCCATATGGAAAGGATGTTTATAATCTTTCCCAAATTATTTTTCTTTTTTTTTTATTCTCTCTGTAAAAGGTTGTCCACCTGTGGGTCATAGTTTTTGATGAAATCCACCTGAGTATGACGTCCAGTCTTGACACATTAGTAATTTGTCTCACTCCTGAAGCAAATAAAGTAAAGTTCTCCAGAATATCAAGATACCAAAACTTTCCAGTTTTTTTGTATCAAATTCAAAAATTACCTTATATAACAGAAACAAAAGCAAAGATGCACTTTGATTCTTTTATAACAAATTAACTGTATGGAAAACTATATATTGGCTAAGAGACTGCAAAATTGAAGAGAATGGAAAATACTACTCTATTTCATATAATGAGAAAATATGAGATTACAAGATCAGATTCTATGTAAACAGATACACTATTTAGCTGCAGCAGCAATGGAAGGTATATAGGCATTTTCGTATGTGTTACATACTCATAATGGGCTTTTAATGTCATTTCCAAGTAGAGCTTTACTTGCAGTGAAGTCTTTGAAAATACATGATTTGAGTTACACGTATGTGGAACTGTGAAGGAATTAATACAAGTTTTATTTCAGTTATTATGTGATGAAACCTGGTAAGGCTTGTGCGAAGGTAACCCCAATGTCTTAGAAAGAGGAGTATGTAATTTGAAATTGTGTCTGTCTTCTCTTACTCAGTTGGTAGTATTTGACCTAATATAGCTAAACAGTGGCTTTTCTTGTAAAATAACACCATTACCAAAGTGTGCATGCTTTGCTTCATTTGTTGTAAAATACATTGATTGCTTAGCTATATCTAACATCTCCATACTATTGCTAATGCATACATCTGTCTTAAAAAATAAATCTGAAGTACAAAATTTGCAAGAATTAGCACTATTGTGTGAAAAAGAGCATTTTATCAGTTATGGCAAGTGTTAGTCTGAGTAACACTGTAGTTTTTTAATCTTCTATTCTTTTTTTGGCTGACTTTAGGCACTGAAAGGAGGGCTTCAAGAATGTCTACTGTGTTTAAGCAGGTAGTGCCAGAACATTTGGATGTAAATCTATCCAATAGCTTTTCTCGAGGAGGTTAGTAAGATTAGCTCAAAGTTTATCATTTGCAGTAATAAATGTTAGTGAAATAAAAACAATTACATTGCTTACAGATTCATTGCTCTGTGAAACAATAATAGGAATTACAGATTAGCCTTAATCCGTAACATAAATATCTAATTTCTGTTTAAATCCCTTAGTTACCATTGAAATAAAGCTTGTTTGATGTTGAAAATTAGTGGAAAATTTAGCACTCAATTAGGAATTATGTTTCTAAATATTTTGTGATTAATCCATACTTTTAATTTGTCTAAAATTATAAATATATATAGAACTAATACAAATATATAAATATTTTATATTAAGATTTAATGCAGTCTCCAACTACAGATCATTCTGGCATTTGGCTGAAGATTAGCTGATGCTTCATAAAGTTACAAATAATATATCTGAATAATTTTACTCTAGGTAAAAGAGGGAATTATTTGTCCAGGCGTAATAAATAAGGAGATAGAGTGCTTTTTTTGGAAATAGTTATTCTTAGGTACAAGGGCTTATTAGTGTCATTTCTACAAGAAGCCTTTCTGTGAAGTGGACTCCAACTACTTTTGCTCTTCTAGCTTGATTAAATGGTTCTGAATTTTTTATGTGCAATATATACATAAATGAGTGCATCAAATTCCTTAAATATGTATTTGTTAGGATAGGGATGAATCTATTTCCCAAAAGGGAGCATTTTATATTTCATTTATTACCTTTTAGCCCTGAAGGCTCCTCTTACAATGATTTCTAAGCACCTAAAAGTTGCTTTTCTTCCTTTTTGATATCTCATCTTAAATTAGACCTACTTTGACCTGCTGAGTCATTCCAACCTGAATTATTGTGTGATGGAAAAACTGTAGATTCATGTGAGGAAGAATAAAACAACTTTGTAGAGAAAAGCTTGAAGGAAGGAAGCAGGCAGGCAGGAAGGAGAAAGGAAAGAAGAAAGGAAAATACTCAGAGCTGTATAGAGAAGTTATGTGAGAATTGTAGCAGAAGGGAAGAGAGGAAGGGTGGTTGTAATCAACAAAAAATGGAAAATACTGTACATTTTCATTAATCATAGTATATGCATATTTAATATCTAAAAGTTATGTTTATGTTCTTTGTTCACTATCTTGTTATTGTAGTACATGGAGATGAAAAAACATAGTGGTTTTAATTGGATATGTAAAATGGCTAGGGACCTAACAGTGCAGGAGTTAATAGTGTCTGGAATTGTTAGATAAATTGATAGCTGTGCCCAGCCTGACTTTGTACTGAAATAGTGAAAAAGCTGGATAGCTGACAGCAGGCATTTGGTTGTATTCCATCCCCTTGTGTTGGGACAAAAGTGCCAACAGCGAAGTGACGCTGAGGGGCAGTGAAGGTGCTCCAGATAAGTAAGGGAAAGCTTGCTGGTTGACTGTATGGAAGTTGTCTTTTGAAGATAAAAGGATTACTGAAATAACTATTGCTGGTTTCTAGGATTAGAGTTTGTGGTGTGATAGGATGAGTTTGTTGCTACTCAGTGAAGAAAAAAGGAGTCTCAAGGCAGTGTTAGGTCACAGAAATGTTGTTTTATTGGACATTGAAGTCTCTTGGCTAAATTTCAGCAGTAATCAGGAAGAGGGCAGAGAAGTTATCTTGTGTCTTGCTGGATTGATGCCACACCTGCTCTATATATCTGAAAGGTGTAATTACAGCCCAGTATCTGCAGTCTACTCACAGTTCAGCAGGATACATGAGGACTTTGCTGAAACAAGAATGTTTGACAAGTACAATGGGAGCCCTAGTGAAGGTGAGAAGTTGATAGGGTAAAACAGAACAGTGAAAGGGAATATTTCCCGGGGGAGAAGTAAACACTAAGGATTTTTTAGATTAGCTAACATAATTCTTTCAGAAAGAAATCTAAAATACGCAAAGTATATAGAATCTCTAAATTTGTTGTTCTCAAATATATTGATTCACGTGATTTATTTTACTACTATTTCACAGCTAGTTATATTTCATGTGTGAAGCAGTGTCACAGGACTGTGTGCAGAACCAAAAATACAGGGGTTTGGTCAGCTGAAAAAGTCTAAATGGTGATTTATCTCTTCTTCATATTCCTAAGAATAACTCAAAGAGCAAAAAAAAAAATAATTAAAAAAACACAAAGGGGTTAGCTAGGTACTTTATCATAGCAAACAGCTATGGATTATGCACTACACTGTACAAAATACAATAGCAATATTTTTTGATTTTGATTCTGGATCCCTCTTTCTTCCCTTGTTTTTATTCTCACACATACCAGGGCTCAAAAGCTAGGTTCAGCTATGAGACACCAATAGAAAATGACATTTTTCTAATTTTTGTGCCAGGCAATGTATTTTTAATACACATCCTTTTAAAATTTAACTTAAAGATATGTGCCAGTGCTTGAATAGTATTTCTCATTTTTAAAAATCATTGTTCTGAATATTTGTGTCCATGTCAGGTATCATTTTTTACTTTATCTGGAACATTGTAACAAAGTATTTGCCTAAAGCCAAGTTAAGTTGGTTTTGATCTGAAATTTTTGGCAATACCTCAATTGATATCTTTCATAAGAATTGTATGTTCACTCAAAATACATACCTTTTCTTCTTTTATTACTTTATAAGTATAGTGTAGTTCCACAGAACAGCACTTCTTACCCGTCGTTTTGTAACTTAGTAGAACAAAATGTTTTCTCAGTATGATTTACTGTTGTTGGAAAAATATTAGGATATCTATAATTAATAAATACAGACTCAGCTCAAACATCAATTTTAAAAGTAGGAGACAGTAACACTTTGAGTATGTGTTAATAGAAAATTTGTATTAAAAGAAGTTGCTTTTGTTGATATAGCTTCTCAGCCAAAATATGCCCTTTGATAAGCATAAAAGGCTCCCACAGAAAATGAGAATTTTTGCAAGGATGGAAGAAATCTCTTTGTGTGATAGATATTACATGTTTACATGGTCCTTTAAAAATGTTTGCAGGTGTATAGAACTAACATCTTGCACTCTGATTTGATTTTTAGTTCGAATAAATTATGTACCTAAAATAGACTAAATTTTTTTTAAAAAAGCACAGAGGTTGGGATTTTAAGTAACACTAACTTTCAGCTACATAGAAGCTTTCAATAAAGTATTCAGCAGCATGATTTAATCATTACATTTTCTTTGGTATTATAATTATGGAAGAGCACATGATGGCTGTGCTACATGTTTGAAACTATTGCAATGACAATGAAAATTACTCCCTTTTGATAAATGGATACTTCCTTCCCATTTTATATTGGTTTTCTGGCTTGATTGATGTTTTGTCTTGTGATGACTAAGATTTGTGCTGTCTGATAAATCATGTACTATAAAGAAATTTAATATATGCTAGATCTTTGGAAATTAATAAGTAACCCTTTTCTTTTCTCCTGCAATGTGTCTCGCTGCAATGTGCATTCCATTCCTCCTCCTTCTGTCTTAACTGTTATCTACCAGTGCTTGGGTACAGAGATAAATGTTTCACTCATTCAAATCCCAAATCAGCAACTAAGGGAAGAGTCCGTCAAGGTACTGTATTCTGTGTCCTGAAAGCACATTCTTTTCTATCATCTCCATAACTAGTACAATATCTTAATACAGGCTAAAGTGATACTGACAGAGAGCCTTGGTTCTACATTAACAAAATTTTGGGGTTTTGTTCAGTGTTGTGGTTTTGGGGTTTTTTTGAGGTTTTTTAGCCATTGAATATATGATGCAGTGGCAGTGATTAGTCACACACTTCACTGAGTTATCCTTTAATAATATTATGGTCTAAGGCAGAGTGGTATGCAGAAAATTTTCTGTGTGGACATTTTAAACAACAAAGAATTATTTCTGCAAAAGAGTATTTAGTATTCCTACTGCTTTAGTAAAATAGCTAGGAAATACCTAGTCAATGAACTTTCTAAAATTTTGTTAATGTTGGTGAACAAGGAAAAATTGATTTCTGCCAAATTTGACAGTCATAATACTATGGTATATGCCAAATAATGAAAGCTAGGTACTGCTAACAAAAAAAAAAAAAGATACTAGGTAAAATTAGAATAGAAATATATTTGTGGTTTTTAATCAGTTATCCATCACTGGTAAACATGTTCATCTGCATGTATTTGTAACCAGTTTTGTTGCTTTTGATGGGCTACAGGCACTAATGGTGGCCTGCATTTGTAAAATGTTGTAAAGTGACGCTGTATTTTTGTATATATCATCTTTGGAGACACTTGTCTGTGTTGGAACTAGCATTTTTTCATACCAAATGAACAAGAAATAATTTATCTTATTAAGTGTTTACTGTGATCTCTGCTTGCTAAAGTCTTTATTATTTCATCTATAGTAGTTGAGATATGGAACAGATGTTTACACTAAACATACTACTTTACAATGTACTTTATTTTATAAAACAGGCTGTCTTTGAAGTGGAAACTATACAAAACTGTTATCAATTCCTAAGTTTCTAGCCAGTCATTCTCAGTTACTCTATTCATTTGCTCACATCTAAGACTAGCAGCCAGACAAGCTAAACTGTACAGCCAAGTCCCTGTTGAGAATTACTGTACAGAATTATTCTTTAATAGTAACATAATCTTGCTTCTACAAAATAGAATAAAATTATTTTGCTGGTTGAGCTATCTCAGTGTAATTTTACTGTTATCTGCAGCTTTTTTTCTTCTATGCAAGAAATGTTAACTGTGCATGTTATTGGATTTCCTGAAAGTATTGGATGGGTTTTTTAGGTACTGTAGTATCTAAATTTCTACTACTACAAAGTGTTCCTGGTGCCTCTTTCAGATATCTCGCTTCACAGGTTTATAGACAAGAATCTCTTCTGATAATCTGATTTTCTGCATATTTCACAGTGCCATGTAGTATACCTTAAGGGATTTGATTTTCCAGTAGTGTTATTTATATTCTGAAAATCAAGTACCTTTCACATACCTCACATTGGACACACAAATACAGTCTCACAAAATCATTGTTATTAACTAAGGCACAAGAAAGAAAAATACTACATGTCTTTTCTTCTGCTATTGCTAAACAGGCCTTGGCAGTCTGGTTTATCACTACTTTATCTTATGTTGAAATCACAAAATTTACTTAAGCATGATCAGATCAGAGCATGTCTCTGTGCTGTAGGAATTTCCTCCCCTGGAAATGAAAATGCAGCTGCATCAGCAAGGCACAATATGCAAACTAAAAGTGCTGTTGAGAGGCAAAAGTTATTGGGTTGGTACAACGCCATTCAAGTATAGCTGTGCTGCTTTCAGATGCAAGTCTGTGGTTCCACATCACACTGTACTGTTTTCAAGCTCATGTTGTTATTAGCTTTGGGATTTTTGTGCCATGCCCTGCTGGCAGAGTAATGATCATCTTACTGCCAGAGTAAAACTGTAAGACTGATCTTCAAGGTATCCTCTCTACTCACACAACTGTATCATAGTCACATCTGCTAGAATATAGTAGTGAAGCACATGATTTCAAAAAGAACTTCCTTAAATTCATTTTCATGAATTAGACATGGACAATTAAAAACTAAAATTCATGGCATTCTGCATTAATCATGGCATTTCAAGAGTAAATATGGAATACTTTATCCTGAAATGTAATGTTTGAATTTATCATCCTTATATACATTTTCATTATAATACAATACGGTTGATAATATTACATTGTGTAGGGCAGAAGGAACACAAAAATTCTAGGTAACAGAGAATTTTAAGTGGTACTACTTCTGTTTGTGAAGAAGATAGTTATATAATATTCTTACTACTTAGACTTCCAAAATAATATGCCTTTGACAAGGAAATACATCAGTTTTTTGTCCCTACTTCTGCAAAGAACAATACTAGCAATTTCATTTTCACATACTTAAATGGATGTTTATTGCTTGCAAGTTGTGGTTCACTTTATCATTGTAGTATCAATATCATAGCAACCCTTTTCTCTACAATAGGAAGCACCGTGAAGAATTTGATTAGTATCTTGGGTTAAATGGCAGTGCAATAGGATGCTTTTAACAAATTTGGTTATGAAAATATTTTTTTCTAGTACATGATGCTAATTATGTCCTATGAGGAATGCAAATGACATGTTTAAACACTCTACTTTCTAAATTATGTTTTAGCATATGCTTTAATAATTATGATCTCCAGTGCTTCACACAAAGAAGTTTTAAAATATTTTTCATCTTTATGAAGGTGTATGGGCCAGTCTTCGTTCAAGCAACCGATTTATCAACACTCAGACTCCATTCATTGATGTTGGTGCAAGACTTGCAGGAAAAGATAACACCCCTTCCTACAGTAGCAGCACTTTTCTGCAAAGTCAGCTTTTGAGACGGCAAGCAGCCCTCTATATATTTGGAGAAAAATCTCAGTTACGGGTAATGGTAATTTTCTTTTTTTTTTATGTTAACTTGGTTTTTATTTGGTTTTAGTTTAGTAGTCCTGATGTTTTTGTGAAACAATAAATAATATTCTAGGTAAGGCAGATAGATAACTCTCTTAAAGGTGTAAATTCTTATGAAGATTATTCCTGTGTGCAGAATAACAATTAACACAGTATAACTTGGTGTGGGGTGAAAATCAAGCTCTGTGGTTATATAATATCACAAAGTTAACAGACATAAAAGCATACTCAATTATTTTAAAGAGCAGTTAAAGATTAGGCTCAAACTTGTGGAAGTTCTGTGAGTAGAGACCTGTTTGTCACTTTTGGTCAAGTACTGATGTGTCGTAGAGCTAAGACATACAAAGATGGGTAACAAATGAGTGTGGGAATGGAATAGCTTTTGTTCAAGGTAAGAGCATTCAAATTGGGAAAGACATGGCTAGGAAAGAAATACATCTCTGAGCAACAGAATATCCAGCAAAGCCTTCATATTCAGAAGTAACCATGTCTTCACTGTCTCAACTGTCTCCCTGCTTTGCAGGGAGCGAGGGCAGCAGAGTTTGGCTCTGCTCTGTGTAGCTGCTAGGATAAAGGTGAATGATGGGACTGTAGGCAAATGGAGTGGGCCTGGCGTAGCAGCAGTGGAGCTTGCTGCCCCTTTGAGAGACTTTGAGAGCTATTCCAAGGGAAGTGCTGGAGTTCTGGATCTGTAAGTTCATGCTTTCAGAGCTACACTTAATTACACATAAATACATACTACTGTACTGTGATCCTGCTGACTACTCATGTTCAGCTGAGTTGTCATCTCAGTGATTTCTAGTTTAGGAAACATGAAACAGACTTATTTGGAAATGTAAGGCATAATTTTATTTTTCCTGATGTGTTGAAATATGTTATGAAGCAAATGGAATGTTGTTAGTCAGGAAAGTGATTACCAGAGAAGAAAACCTTCACTCTGGGCAGTACTTAAGCTCACATGAAGCCAAATTGATGTGAATAAGGCTAACCCAGAGTCTGTCCATTTTGATTCAATTACATGAAGAGGACCACATTTGTACACCTTTTTGGATAGATTTTAATAGTTCGGATGCAGTTGTTTAAGAAACGGATATCCTCTACATTAATTCTTAGTAGCTTTACTTTTTTTCAGAAAATATTTGCAGATATTTTTTTTTAAATCTCTGCATTCAAACATTGAAAAGTCAATTGTTTTCTACTTCCTTATTCCAAATGTGAGCATACATAAAATATGAATTTTTGGAAATATATAGCTTTGAAAAGCAGCTATTGGTTGTAGGAAAATACGTCAGTATTATTTAAAATATGACTGCTGCGCAGTACATTCTGCTGTTATCAGTAGTTGGTGGGTACTTTATTATGGTACATTTTGTAAGTGTTGTAAGGATTTTTATTATCCTGGCCAGGTGTTTAACTAAACAGCTTTTTAATTAGGAATTGGAATATTTATCAATAAAGCAGGCAGAACTTTGAGATTTGATGAGACTGTCAGTGAAAAATATGCTTCCCTGTTGCCTTTTTCACACAGGGATTCAAACTTGATTTTGCTTTGAATTGTGAATTTGTTCCTGTTGAATTCAGTGACATCCGACAGACAAAGGCAAGCTTTAAAAAGCTGATGAGAGCTTGTGTTCCCAGCACTATTCCTACAGATTCTGAGGCAACATTCCTGAAAGCGCTTGGGGAGTCAGAGTGGTTCCCACAGGTAATTTATATGACAGGTACTTCTAATAATCTATATGCTGTACTGCTAACACAAAATAAATGTCAAGCTCTTCTGACAGAGAATTATTGTTTTCTAACCAGCTGTTCTTTGTTCATTGTAATTATTTTGCATACTATCAATTCTGTCACTACATAAGCATTATTTTTTAATGCAATCATAACATTTACAAATGTGGGAGGTATTTTTTGTTACACTATGGTTTCTAACATGAAACATACACAAGTAGAGATGACTGGGGTTTCGCCTATATAAATTTATGGTCTTAGTTTTAACTGCTTTTTCTTATTTTATGTATTTTAAAAATCGGAAAAAAGTCTAGAACAATAAATGAGCCTTTTTATTTTAAAATCAATATTCTACTCTTCACATGTGTTCCCACCCTGAATTTTCATATGCCAAGTATTTAACAAATAAGCTAGCATCTGTTACCTGTTGTGGGATATGGGGAAGTGTTTGCCAGGGACGGGTAATTGTGTGTGTGTTAATCTGTTCTCTTTGAATCTGTTCTTTTACTTCTCTATCCCATATTCCCTTACATAAAGATTAGACAAATGAAGGCAAGACTGGAAGTAAGTTTGCAAGATTCAAATTGAGAAGGATGTGGGAAAGTCAGCTCTTTTAAAATTTAAAGCCATTTTAATTAGAGTGAATGTTTTTTAACAGTTTCATGTTATGTTTGGAATCCTCTGCTGAATAAATTCTTCTCAAATGCAATTAATCATAGTAAACAGAATAGGTTCTTCTGCTAATTTCTTAAGGAGGAAGTACATGTGAGTAACACAGTCAATTTAGTAATTACACATCAGAAAAATGTACTCGGTTGAAATGTACTAGAGTGCAAGGAGTGGCTTAGCTTCTTCCCTTGAGGTGTGATCACTCCTCAGAGAGCACAGGACTTGGTCACTGCTGTGTCTGGCCACCACATTGTTCAGGAGGCGAGAAGTGGGAAGAGCAGGAAGACTTGACTCCATCATCATGTGAACATTTTCAATCACAGAGTAGTTGAACAAGTTGATAAATGTAGATAAATGGACTGAATGTCACTTTGATGAAACAAACATCCCTCTATCAGCACAGAGATCATGGGGAGATTTTAACAGTGGAGTTACTCTCTTTTGGCATATTTGAGAGGAAAAATAATAATGTGTCACTCTTTTCTCAGGGCTAGATCATAATGTCACACACTAGCTGTGTGACATTTAAACCACATTTCTATGGTTTAAATCATGTTGTATGTGACTTATGTGATAAAGTTAATTTATGACTGGTTTGCCACATTTTCTACTATTCCTATGAAAGGACATAGATCTGTCATCTTGTAAATGTGTTTTTATTGTATCAAGCTTTCCTCTCCTGTGCAATAGAAGTTACACAGTATTGATTTTAGCACTCTATAGCCTAAATATTTCTTTATAAGGATGTGAATACATAAGAAATTTGAAGTGCTACCCTATCTTATGAATACAAATGATAAAAAGAGTATTTTGCACTTTTTTGTATTTAATCTGTATAACCAGATTGCATATCAGTTTCTTCATTAAGGTCAGCAAAAGAAGGTCAGCCTTTCTTCTATTCCACTGCCTAAGAAAGTATAGAAAAATTAAAAATCTGCTTGTTTTTAAAAGTGGTACTCTTTTCAATCTTTTCCTATTAAAAAATGCAGGAAAATAAGTTTATTTTCTAAGTAATGATTATGTAAATGTTCAGAGGAGTCAAGTGTTTTGCACCACAATTTCCATGGTAATATTCATAGGATTGGGGGTTTTTTTAAGAGGAAAAAATCAGACTACCCTAAACAAGGACGAGGTTTCCAGGGTTTAACTGTTGTTTGGTTGATCTTTTTTTCTTGTATTTTCTCTAATTTAATTTTGTTCTCCCTGAGTCACTTTCCTGTGCCTCTGTACTTCCTCAACTTACTTATTTCCTTGCATACATGATCTTAGATGTCTCTTGCCATCCTTTGTTTGTTTTCCTACATTGCTTTCTCCCTTTTTTCAGGCTTTCATTTTTCCTACTGCTGCTATTGGTTGGGTTGTATTGAGTGCTCTGCAAAGAGCAGTTTCATTCTGTTGAATTCCTTACATATTGTCTATTGTTTATGAAGAATGCTGGCATAGTATGACAAAAATGGTAGAAACATCATATAGATTTTTTCCTAGTAATAACAATGTGAAGTCTCATAGATAAAATTGCTCAAATTCTTCAAATTCACCTAATTTTTTAGCCTGCTCATACCTACCGTGTGTGAATCAGTCTCATTCAAGTCAGTAACCCTTCCCAGAGAAATTAACTAACCTGCCTGCTCAAGGAGTCTTAGTATCACTGCATAATGAATATTAGAATGCAAATAATTAATGTGTCCTCTTTTCATATGTTGTAGCTAGTTTGCCCAAAAGCAAAGTATAAGAAACACAATTTAATCTATCTAACTATTTCCAGGTAGAAGAGGTTTTTTCTGTTTGTCTTTAAGTGGTGGTGGTGGTTGTTGTTATTGTTGTTGTTATTATTTTCCAGCTTTCATGAAATTGAGCATTAGAAATATTATCTTGTAAATATCTTACATGTGTTTTCCTGTCAAAGTAATTTGTGACTTTATGGAACCTTAACATTTCACAGGAAATTATTTTAGTGTTAAGCCCAGGATGGAATTTCTCTACAATAAATCTGTCAGCTGTGTTGTTCCCATTCTCCTTTTTATGACAGTTATTTTATTACAACGCTCATTGCTTTTAATAGTTTAAGTTCCTATCTTCAAATCTTTGCTTAGTTTTGTTGTAGTTCACATGAAAATCCTGAGACTGTTACATTTTATAGCCTCTGATCTGTTTCATCAGTGCATTACTCTGTGCTATATGTAGATTTTTAGAATACATCTTTTAATATTAAATATTAATAGATTCTATATTGGTAATATCTAGAAATCTATCTTATACTTGAGTATGTTACTAATATGTAATACTTTATAGCTTCACAGGATAATGCAATTGGGTGTGATCATCTCTGAGCTCCTGGAAAATGGTTCTTCTGTTATGGTTTGTTTGGAAGATGGCTGGGATATTACTGCGCAAGTAAGCTGCTATTAAAACCTTAAAATAACTAAATATTAAGAAAAAAACACCAGGCAATACTTTTTTACACAAGTGACTGATAATTTGGTATAACATTAATAAAGAGAAGAAACTATAATGCATGAATCCTTGCATTCATTTACAAATTATGCCATGAAAGAATTCCTTAAAATTGATTTGTTCCAAAGGTCATGATGGCCTTACAGTTCTAAGGTTTAGATATGTAATCTGCATTCCTGCACCTGACCATATATAAGAATGAAAGCTGAAAGTTGCCACAACAGATCATTTATCTTTGTAAACATGGTACATTTTAAACACAGGAAGGAAGGAGAGGAATTCTTTCTCTTGCCATTCACTTTCCATAAATGAATTTAGGAGACCACACGCAGGGAGAAAACTATATTTGTGCCAAAGTGACTGTAACACCTGCTGCAAGAACAGATCACCAGAACAGATAGCTTTGTGAAACAAACTATAAATTAGGTGAATTAAGACCCACTGTCTTATTTAATGACTACATTGTGTCCATGTTGCTTCATAATTCAGCAGATAAACAGGGATATCAATAATTCTAGTAAATAAAAACTTCGTGTGCAGCCAGCATCCTGATACCAGGTAAACAAATCCACAAAAGAATGTTAACATAATTATTAGAATCATTGTCAAACAATGAATAATGGAGAAAGGGACATACAGAGCTGGAAGTGAAAGAAGTCCGTGCTGCAATTTAAAGTCTCCTGAGATGCTGTCTGTAAAAACAGGCTGAAGTTGGCTGGTGAGCACCATAACATGGTAACACTGCAGGAACTCTTAAGTCACCCTCAGGACCAATTCTTTAACACTTTCTGCTTTCTTTGCTGAGGTAGCCAATACTATTTTATAAATGTTTATTATCCTTAGTTTATTAATAAAAGCAGTTTTATTTCAAATGTAATTTAAATATAGTAAGCATCGTAAGGACTTCCAATGTCTATAGTTGCTCATGTTTTACTTTTACAGATACTATAAAGTCTCAATTTAATTGAAGATGTTTCATGTAAGATATTATTTGATTTGTTTTATGAGAATAGTAAATATATATGGTAAAATACTTGTGTTTGATTTTATATGAAGGCTTTTGTTTCCCTGAACTATAAACAGGTTATGGAATATTTATATTTGTTGACTAAAGTGTTCTCCTAACTTCTGTCACTCTTAACACAATATATCCTGTCTTGTGATCTAGGTAGTATCTCTGGTGCAGTTACTCAGTGATCCCTTCTACAGGACACTTGAGGGCTTCCGGATGCTGGTGGAAAAAGAATGGCTCTCTTTTGGTCATAAATTCAGTCAGCGTAGCAATCTGACTCTCAATTGTCAGGGTAGTGGATTTGCTCCTATTTTCTTACAGTTCTTAGACTGTGTGCATCAGGTAAGTCAAACTCTAGCTAATTTTAGTTTACAAGAAGAATTCATAAATAACTGCATAGATGCCAGTATTTTGGATGTTGTAGATAAAATGGTTTGAGAGAAAAGCGGTAACCTCCTCCTCTAGGTTTTATTAAAGTGAATGGATTTCACCTCAACAAGAGCTGGAATGCTTGCCTAGAGGAGACTGACTCATCCACACAAAACAGACTGAGGAATAGTTGGCATTTTACATCTTTCAAGGTCATTTATGCAGAGATTTCAAATAGAAGTTTTCTAAGCTTAAGACTGGCTTTTGGCAGTCTGCGAGTACCTTTATTCAGGAGACAAAATTGACTGATTGTTAGGACGTTGACTAGACAGTTTTTAATTCCTTGTGCTTGATGATGAGCTTTGAAGTGGCCTTATACTCCATCAGTTCTAGAAACAACAAGGTATAAACCTGAGATGTTCTTATTTTATATAAACTACACAATCAGAAGAAAATGAACACCAACAGTTATGTTGTGTAAGAAGAAGTTAGGTAAAGAACATTACACTCACTTCAGGTTAATTCTGAAGCCTGACCTTCATCTCAAACCAGTAAATATAAATGCTTTGCAAAGTCTCTGTGTATGCAAACACAAGATAGGAGCTTGCATAGTTCCTCTTATACATATGTCTTTCTTTTCCCACTTCTCATTTTTTCTCACTGAAAAAGCTAAAAAGACTCCTGGACATTATTAAACTGTATTAAAATTTGTGGATGACTGTCTCTCACGGAAAATGATTGTTAAAGTTCTTACTGGGAACAAACATTCATAGTAAATACTTGCATGAAGTAGACCCTGAAAGAGAAGTCAGCAGCTAGACTTCACTCTGCTACCTGAAGCAAAGTCCATAGATTAACTTGCTAAACCAATGACAAACAATCTTTATATATCTATGGGATATTGGTAATGAATGAGCTGATAAGAAAATGAGTAAAGGCTTACTGAAGAACGTTGCAGAAAAGATTTGTTTGTATCCCAACATTAAATGCCAACATCCATTGGTATTGCTGTCTTGCAAGTTAATAAATCATTTACTTGGAATTTGGTTTGATTCCTACAGCATTCCCTATTATAAAACCTTAGAAGTATTTTTCACATCTCCTGCTTCGTTAATCTGTTTTCCAATGGCTGTGGCTCTCAGGTTAATTTTTATTTGAAATGAGGATATTTCTTTAAAGAGAATCGATACCACATTTTTCATTCAAGCAAGTTAATTTGCCGAGTTGTCTCACTATATGTTCTTTACAATAGCTCAAGGTCATTGCTTGAAAGCAAATTTTTGGTTGCAATGGCTACAACAGGACAGAATAACCATGTCTTCCAATACTGAAACCCATCTGCTTGGTGTTTCATTCAGTTCTGTGTGTTGATCATTCGTCTACTGCTGTATTCTCTCTGCTGTCAGATGTCTTCATCAAGCTTTAATGAGCTGACTGGATAACACTGTCTATGTAGAATGAAGTAACCCTATATTTGATTTCAAGCAGGAGTGTAATTTTTACCTGAATTCCCTCCAGCATCTCCTTGTACCTTTTGTGGATGCTGTTTTGGTGCATGTGTACTAGATTTTTCTTGAAAGAACTTAACCCAAAAGTTTTGCTTCAGGTATGTCCCAAATGCTCACCACCTCTTAAAAGAATCTGAACCAGTGATTCATCTCTTAGCTCAAAACCATGGGGATCATCAGTGTACAATGGGGTCATCAACTCAACTCAACTCAACTAAATCTAGTCCAAAGTAAAACCAGAAATGTGTAGTATAGCTCCAGGGACCTCAGCACCAGCTGCTTCAATCTGTTTGTCTACTCCTTTTGCTCTGAATTACTTGCTAATGTAGATGTAGCCTACATCCTGTTTCTGACCCTGGAAACACATCGCTCTAGTTTTACTGTAATAAGTCTTAGAAAGTTGGCATAAAGAAAAGCAAGGAAATTATCCACGCATACCTGTACAGTATTTTTTTTCTCGAGTCCAGAGATCACACAAACTTTGGAAACAAATGGGTTATCCAGAACAAAGATAAAACTTCAATTCAGGTATTTGGTTTATTGTCATAAAATAGAATGTACCATCTTTCCTTCATGGCAAAATTCTTCATTTTTCTTTGGTTACATTTAACACAATCTGCAGTTCTAAGAACATGGAATAATGGATTATAATCATTCTGGTTTAGGATTAAATGTAAAGTGGGAAAAATCCCTGCTGTTAACAGCTGTCAGGTATGATTTTGCCTCAAGCTGCAAGGTCCCTAAAATATTCCTACTATACATGTAAATGTGTCAAGAAAATAGAAGAAAATTGCCTTTATAATTCATCTCAGCAGCTTTGATGCATGTCACTGGGTATCTAACTTTTCTCTGTCTTTAAGGGGCAATATAAATTATGCAAGTTTATTAACAGATACATTTTACAGAAACATCTGTATTTTCTGGTTTTTGGTCTTAAGCTGTGTCCATATGACCTGGCTGCAGCAATATGAGCAGAAAGATTAACTCCTGCAGGCCATCTGGAGCTATTCATCACTTCTCCTCTGGTGGAGATACCACCCTTCCAGTCAGTTAGCTAAGGGGTTCATGTGAACCTGCCTGACTTTTCCAATCAAAATGGTAGAAAAAAATTTGTAGAAAGGACTGTCTTACTTTGATGGATGTGGATTTAGAAGCAGTTCAGCAGGTCAATCTGAAGGAGGCAGTAACTTCTCATAAAGAAAGATAGGGCTGTCCAGGGGTCATAATTTTTTCACCCAGTGTTATCTTCAGCAAAAGAAGGACATGGAAACACAACTTCACTGCATAATCAGTATAATATAGATAATATCATTTGTCTGGGTTTTATAAAAAATCTTTACGCTAAATGACTTACAATTCTATTTAGAATGCAACTCAGAGTAAGTTTTCTGGAAATAGACTTATGAAGATTAGTCTTCTAACTCATGATGGCATAGTATTGACTTACCAAATTCTAACAGTGTGGTTGTAAACTCTAGAGAACTTTGAACTCAAATTAATGGCTGAAGTTTCATAGGAATTTATTATGAAAAATAAATTTGTACTTCAACATTCCTGTTGAGTTTCATTTGTTTCTGTGCAACTTGTAGACAACTGCAGAATCCAATCAGGCTGCAACTTGACAAGGAAGAGTAATATATTATGATCAGTTTTTAAAAATTGGCCAGTCACTGGAAATAAAGATTTGGTCCTTTCAAAATGTTCATACTAGTTGCATAGTAAGAATCTCTCAACACACCTGGTGCAGTAAGAAAGTCACCATAGAACCAGTACATGCATTAAATATGATGGATTAAACTCAAGATACAGAGAAAACAAATAAAGCAGTGATTCTTAAATTAGAACTGCATCATCTTATAAAAAGTCATTGTTTATGCCAATATCTCCAGGTGTCAGCTGAATTATTAATGCAAAATCATTCTTTCACAATAGCAGCATCTGGCAGATACTCTCTCTGCCTCTAAGAAGACTGAGTTTACTGAAAGTGATGTCAGTGCACAAGGCTTTCTTTATTTTTCTTCTGTGTGTATTTGGTAATTTATTAAATATAAATAAAACAGAATTATTTCTAGAACTGACTTCTTTTAAGCTCAATAAGAAGCTGTGTTACAACACCCTGTCTAAGAGGAGGTGAGTGTGCTACTCCCATGGTTGATGTATTCAGTTATTCCAGTATTTGCAGGAGTAGCCTCTTAGCAATTTTGGAGTACTGTATTTCTTGTTTAAACTAAGTAAATATTGATATGTGATGGGATTACAAAACCAAAATGTATTGCAAAACTAAGAAAGGCTGATAGACATGTGAGATTATTAAATACATTTGGAAGATATTTAAGTTAATTGAGAAGAACTGTACTTATTTCCATTGTAATTGGGAATTTTCGGTTAATTATCATACTTAATTCTGAAAATAAAGATCAAATAAACTTATTGAAGACTAAATTTTAAATGAACACCTGAAATTTCTGTGAGCAATTCCTCATCAAGATTAACTTTAGAATCTTGAGTTTTATATGGAGATCAAGTATAAATATCATCAATTATTAATGCTAAAATATTTGCCATGAATATTAAACATCATGCTTAAAATCTTACACCAAGTTTTTTCTGATAATGTTCAAGAGGAAGCAGTTGTGAAGAGGCAACTCTCCCGTGTTGCTGTATTGTCTTCTTAAGTATCTGCTCCTGACTCGTGTTGGAGGTATTCACTGGGTTAGATAGATCCCAAGACTAATTTAGAATAACAGTTTCCGGCGTTACACTGTTCTTGTTTGAAAAGAATAATGGCAAGACACCTCCTCAGTATGTTTTTCTTTCTCTTTTTTTTTTTTTTTTTTTTTTTTTTTTATTTTTTTTTTTTTTGTACTGTAATATTTTGGTGCATGTTTTGAAAAGGAAGAAATATGTGTGGACTAGCAAGTACTTCAGAAATTATCAGTAATGGTAGATATGGTAGATGGAATATCATTTACAGCATTACCTCTGTACATGTCTGCTACATTGGATTCTGAGCAATAGTAAGAAGTCTGCTGCAAAACCTTCCAATTAAAGTTTGATTTCCAGCTACATCCAGGAAAGCATCTTTGCCTGTTAATTTATATGGTGTCTCATAAGTTATCCTAAAATATTTATATCCAGTTTGATTACTGTGAAGAATACTAGTGTTTGTACAGAGTATAATAGTGCTTGTTATATAGTGCATCCTTTCTACTCTGAAATACATTAATTAGCTTTAAAATATTTTTAGACAAAATTAAGATTTGTGTGTACAGAGAAGGCAGTTGCCTATGGATGTGTTTGTCAGCATTCACAGCGGAATTATATTGCTGTCATATTTCTCATTATTATTTATTACATATTTATTTGTATTTTACCTCAAGATCCTCTTTTTTCCTTCCTTTTTTTCTTTTTAAATTTTTTTTTAGATTCATAACCAATACCCAACAGAGTTTGAGTTCAATCAATATTATCTCAAGTTTCTGGCTTTTCATCACATATCGAATCGATTTAAAACATTTCTTTTGGATTCAGACTATGAAAGACTAGAACATGGTATGTGTGATGTTTGTTTATTGCATACTGGCTTTGTAGTTGTCAGTATTTTTCTTGTCAATATTTGGAGCCTGTAATTGTGTGGTGATGATGTAATGAATTCCATTTCAGGAATATAAAGGAAAGTGGAGGTGGATAACATGTAGAATTTTCTGAATGAATAATTCCTGAGCTATGCCTCAGGATTTTTCAGCAATTTACCCACGTGGTTCAGTTTCCCCTACTAAATACCTTACTTTAACAGAAACAAAGTCCTTGGGAATCCTTCAGAGGATGCATGAGGCTTCAGGAAAGGAAAGCCTTTCCATCTGTTATCTCTCACTTCTTTCTCTTGCATTCTCTTCAGTGTTTCTCTTCTTTTATATTTCCTTTTTACTCCATCTATCGTGGTGTAACCTTATTGGTTCCAAGGCCTTATCTACCTTCCAAACCCTATTAATAAAACTTCACAACCACAGTTGAGGCTGTTCTTGGAACTTGCTCACTAAGCAAAACACTTAAATGCTCTGGATTTCATTGCTTTGTGGGGTGTTTCTCATGGCATGTGGTCAATTTTAGTGCTTTTGTTCAAAACTGTAGTAACTATGGAACAGCCTAAGCTTGAGCAACCATTTTATTTCAACAACAAAAAAATAATTTCCATTATTTACCTTCATTTGAACAAAAGCAAGGAGTTGGAGTCAGTGACCTCCTGTGGTTCCTTCCAACTTGCATCATTACATGGTTCTACAGCTGGGGGGGAAGGAGGCAGAGGGAGGGGTGTTTGCTTTCACATACCATTTAATGCAATATAAAATCCTGTTTCCAGCAGTCTTTGAATAAACTGTATGTCCTTCCTAAGTCATTTCAGATCACACAAATCTCTGGCTAACTTATTTGTATTAGTCTAATTTTGTTTTCTCTGAAATGAGTTAACAGGTAATTTCAGGTGCTGCTGGTCCAGCAGACTGGAAAGACTGGTAACCCCAAGTGGTGGGACACAGAATCAGTTAGCAGGGCTTGATGATCTGCTGGGTCAGCATAGCTGCAGGCAGAAAGGGACATTCATAAATACACTCAAGTATTTCAGTAGATTTCAGAACAGGTTTATAAATATAACTACTGAATATTTTTTCATACAAAATTGATATTCTACCAATTAGTGGCAGAGTGGTGATTTCAAAGCACAGCAGTTGTTTCATCAAATACAATCTCTTATTGCAATGACATTTGATAGTAGATTTTAGTATGCATTTAGTCTGTGAAGTTCCTTTTAGCTATGCTGTAGTGTTTGTTATGTATTATCATAAAGCTATCTTTTTGCTGCTATTATTTTCCCTAGGGACATTGTTTGAAGATAAAGGAGATAAACATGCCAAAAAAGGAATTTGTATTTGGGAATGTATTGAAAAGATGCACAAAAGGAGCCCAATTTTCTTCAATTACCTCTATGCCCCTGCTGAAACAGAGGTATGATTAAAAAAAAAGTGGTTTGTTATTCTGGGTGATTCCTTGAGTACATTTTAATATCTTGATTGTTCTCCACTGAATTAAGCATTTGCCGGACAAAATTGACCCACATTGATTGATATGATAATGTATGTCCACTAAATTGGACTGTGTCTTGAATAATTATATAAAATTCACAATAAACTCACCACTATAGAATTTTGCACTAGCCGGGGAAGAAGCAGTTAAGATATCTCGGGAACTGCAAGAAAAGGGTGCTGTTCTTACAGTGGTTCTGTAGACAAGGCGGTTTTAAGATGTTCCTGCCGTCCACTGCCCCACAGCTGTTTCGTTCCTGTGCTGCTCTCTCCTACTTTGGCAGTGAACTTCACCCTGATAAATCATCTGTTTGCATGTCTGTCCACTGCTGGTGACCAGAAAACATAATGATGGGACAGTCTCCACTGTCTTGGAGGCTATTGCACCACTGATATTTTTGTGTTTCTTGGTTTTCCTTTTTCCTGAAGATGTTTCACCATGTTGTATCTTAGCATACATAGCACCTTGCATTCAAATCTGCTATATAAACTGACCTCGTTTAAAAAAGAAAAAAATTCATTTGAGTCTGCATCAGATCACTGTTGCAGTCAATGGTGCAACCCCCTTCAACACACACACACACACCCCCCACAGGCACACATACTCACATACTCACCTAGTAAAGTGTTGGTGCAAGAAGGAAGAAGGAGAAAACAAGAGGGTGACATTCATTGTCTAGAAAGTGCTTTAGCTGTCTTTGTTTCAGAGAAATGTCTGTTTTCTCTATAGAACCACCAGTGTGATAAATTTGGAGACTGATGGGCTGCTTGTTGACTGTATGTTTTATCCATTTTGCTGTGAGCAGTAGCCTCATTAGTAAGCAACCAGGAGTAGCTTTCAATATTTTGATAGAGTTTTCTTTCTCTTTTTTAGAAGAAACTATTTTTCCTCATATGTAATGGTGTCATAGTAGCAGAATTAGTCATAATAGCAGAATTAGTCATTAAGACTGAGCATCACTCTTCAGACTTTTCTCTCCTGTTCACCTGAGGCAGTAATTCACTTCAAGTAAGATGAATGCAAATTGAAAGTCTTACACTATTCTTAAAAAAAAAAATTAATACAAAGTGATCTATTTAAAACTACTCTGAGAGATCTACAGTCTCTGGCTGCCTACCTCATCTTACTGTGTTTTTTCCAAGTTACATGTCCACCTATGTTATACAGCCTGTCCTTTTTCTCTGGTGGTGAAGAGTCTTGGATTTTCTTCTGACAAAAATTGAAGGGTGATTGCTATTGAGTGCCTTTTGTATCTTTAACACAAGGCACAAAGACTGTGAGGGTACCAACTGCATATCCTGAATCAGAGTTCTTGGTAGGCACATGGTTTAGTAGAAAGATAAAAATAAGCAGTATATTCTCAAAGCTAGCATTAGTTTTAGGTTTTGATCTGACTGAGCCAAAATCTTATTGTGGAAATTACCAAACTGCATCACTACTTGCCCAGTGCAATACTGTTCAATTTAGAATAATGTAGAAAATAGGAAGTATTGTATCATAAGTCTGAAACTCAAAGACTTCCTGTCTGTCACTATACTAAAATTTTGTTTCATATAGGCACTGAAACCAAATGTAAATATGTCCAGCCTCAAAAAGTGGGATTATTATGTAGAAGAGATTTTGGCTGCAGGTCCTTCCTACGATTGGACAATGGTAACTGCAAAATGCAGTGTTTCAGAGGAAACTGAGCAAATGGATGGGTCACTCCCTCAGACTAAGAGGAAAATCGTATGGCCATGTTATGATGATGTTAAAAAAATACAACCTGATGCCATCAGCAGCCTTTTAAATGTAAGTACATGTGTTACACAGAACAATAAGTTCTCTTATGCTCATGAAATTCATACTTTTTATTTAAGTTGTTGCCTTATAGACACACTGTTATTAAAAGGATCATGATAGATGTCAAAAAAATATTTGGTAAAACTGACTGGTTGATCTTAGAGGTGGTGGTTGGTCTGGGAATCAGTCCTGAAAAACTTTTGTTCTGAATGAACACTTTTCTGGGAGTACCCTTTAGAGTCGTTAGTAACTATGAGAAAGCCAGTCATTAATTCTTTTTTTTTCACTGTCTTTTTTAAATAATAAGGTAGGTAGCATAATAAAATTTTAGGTTGTCTTTTATAATAAATGCAGGAACTGTTATTTTAATTTGGGCAAATGTTGAATCTAGATTACTTGTTCTCTTTCTACTCAGTTTAAAGTAAGTGTGCAGTAACATGACAAAGACCCAGATTTCCAGACAGATCAGAAAGCAGAATCTGACACTTGTTGATTTTAACAAGTGGGAGGCAGATACACAAGCATAAACTGAACCTCTTAGCCCAAATTTCTCAAAAAAGCTTTCCATGATTGCTCTTAGTTTATTCATTTTTACTAGGACCGAGCTCAAATTTAGATTCTTCAGAATATTTTGGTACTTGTAATAGAGACTTGGATTTTGACTTTTTCTTGTTTGGGCTTGTATAGGTTTTGTCCTTTCTTCATGAGATGAAAAAGGATCCATTATCATAATTGTTGTGGTTATTTATAATTATTTAACACTGTGTTTTCTTAATTGTTTGTTGTTTGATTATAATTAACAGTCCTAATATTTAAATTATAATCTTAATTGATAGCACAGGAAGATGACAAGGGTATTTTTCACTTCCTGGAGCTATTGTTTCAAGCCACATGCATATTCAGATACTCATCACTATGTACAGTTTTTTATTTTGAAAACTATTTGCAGACTTTATGTTATATTAAACCTGGTATTGTGGAGCCTAATATTGTGATTCTTGGAAAATTGGGATATGCTATGTGTCCCCAAATCAAAGATTATTTTTATCAAAGTCTTAAGACAGGAAGTTTCTGAATAGATTGGAGTCTTTGGGGATAGACCTGCTTTTGTTAGAGAGTTAGCTTTATTCTGTCACATTCCTGAAATTTCTTTTGGTGTATTCCTTCCAATTATAATTGATCAAAAACAGGAACAATGCCCAATTAAAAATAAAATAAAATAATCACTTGTGAAACTCCCCTTGATTCAAAATAAGATAGCCAGAACTTCTCAGAGCTTATAATTTCACAAATGCAAAGAAAGAGCAATCTGTCAGCAGGGGTCATATCAGGGATTCTTTAGCAAAAAAACAGAGAGCTTTCATATCAGGTAACTAGAGGCCAGAATTACATCAGGAATATAGCAACAATGTTCTGCGTTTCTTCCTGGGGTCCCCTGAAGTAGGAGCAGAGCTCTGTGGCTGACTGTAGGAATGAGATGACTGATTCAGCACCAGCATCTATGCTTGCTGTAACCTGCGTCTTGAACTCTTTCCTAACAAGAAGAGCTGAAATCAGCTCCCTGGCTCCCTCTTGCAACTCTAATGTCATGGGTTGTCCCTTGCTGTCTTGTGCTTCTGTCATCACAGGGTTAATTCACTAACCCCAGGTTTCCAGCCAAACTATCCATATCCACAACTGTGAGAAACTGCCATGTAACAGGGAAATTAGCCATATTATATTGCAAAGATATGTGGGTCAGGTTTTATAGAGTTTAAATGTTATTTGTGAATTAGATTATAGTAATAAAAGATAGCAATGGACAAGAACATTTGGAAAACTTTGAAGAGGTTATATAAAGGTTACAAAAATATTCTTCTAAGTTTAAAAAGCAAAGTGAACTTTCTTTTAAAACAAGTTGTTAATTTAGGGCTATTGCTGATGTAGGAGAAAGACCTCTCTTTAATCATAAATCCATTGAGAATGTGTTGGTATCCAAAAAATGTTTGAACTGAGCCCATACTTAGCAATGGTAAATTATTAGGGAAGATTGATTCTCCCTTAGTTTATAATGATAAGCCCAAATTTGTTTATTCTAAAGATATTTTCCAATTGAAAACTAGATAGTGCTCTTCAGGATGTAAATGTGAAACAGAGAAGTTACTGAGTGTCTTAATTCAGAATTTTCCTTGGTAGAACATGGTACTCTTCTGTTAAGAGCAAAAGGTACATTTTTTTAGCAGTAGATGTTCTAATGTGTTTTGGATACATGACAATCCACCTCTAACCAGAAGTGTGTGATGGCTCTATGGTTTCCATAAATCCTTGTGTTTATAAGTTTTAGAAAGTTAACCAATTTGCAGATTTCATTCATTTAGTCCTAAATGAAGCCTTTTAAAGAGTGCAGATAATAAAATGCATTTTAAAATACAGAATCCTGTATAAAGCTTCTCAATTCAGTTCTATTGCATCGGAGGCAGCCAACAAATATGGGCTAGGTTGTTTAAATCTTAAATTCTCAAAAGTGTACTTTGGAGACATAAGTGTGCAAAAGTACATTCAAACAGAGGTGCTTCCTTTAAAGACCATTTTCTGATGGCCTTTCTGCATGATAAAAATCAGAAGCAAGGTACCAATAATAAGAGTAGCTACCCATCCATTTTTTTAAAGAAAACAGAAGGTAATTGTGAAACAGCACACTCTATTTTCTATTTCAGAGATTAGTTGCAAATAATTTTAAAATAATTTCTTCATTTTAAAAAACTCAAAAACAACTCATTTGACAGGAACATTTGACAATCCTGCTTTTTTTTGCTTTTTTTTTTTTGTAAACGCTTACTTTCTTTGTTCATAAAATTCAATAAGATTATACCACAGTGTATCTCATCCAAGAGCCATGTCTCCAGTACATGCTAAAGTTCTGGGTTAAATGTTTCCCACAAAGATTAGCTCTTCAAATATGATCCTTTGTCATGAGTATGTTGTGATACATTATGAATATTCTAACTTATCTGAGTGACATTACACAAAAGGAAGAGTAAAGTCCTGTACCTGGGGAGGAACAACCTCATGTACCGATGTATGCTGGGGTGTCCAGCTGGAGAACAGCTTTGCAGAAGGGGCCCTGGGGAACAGCAAGCTGACTGTGATCCAGCAATGTGCCCTTGCAGCAATGGTGGCTAGTGGTGTCCTGGATTGGATTAGGAGTGTTGCTTGCAGGTTGAGGGAGGTGATCCTTTCCCTCTATTCAGCCCTGCTAAGGCCAAACCTGGAGTACTATGCCCAGTTCTGGGCTTCCCGGTACATGAGAGAGATGGGGCTATTAGAGAGAGTCCAGCAAATGGCCACAAAGATAATTAAGAGAATGCAGCATCTCTCATAAGAGGAAAGGCTGAGAGAGTTGAAACTGTTTAGCCTGGAAAAGAGAAGGCTCAGTGGGAATCTCATCAATTTATATAGATATTCAAAGAGGAGGTGTAAAGAAGATAAAGCCACACTGTTTTCAGTGGTGCTCAGTGACAGGACCAGAGGCACTGGGCACAAACTGAAACAAAGGAGGTTGCATCTGAACATCAGGAAACACTTTTTCACTGTGAGAGTGACTGCGCACTGGCTAAGGTTGTCCAGAGATGTTGTGGAGTCTCTGTTCTTGTTGATACTCAAAAGCCATATGGACACAGTCCTGGGCAAGTGACTCCAGGTGGCCTGCTTCAGCAGGGAAGTTGGACTATCTGTTCCTCTGGAATGACCTCCAGAGGTCATTTCCAACCTCAACCATTCGGTGATATATGCCTGATTTACTGGTTGTATTAGAGGTAGTAATCTGCCAATATTTCATTGAAAATGCAAGTAAAATCCTTGAGGACAGACACATCTCACTGTTTCCCACTAATTTGCTAACATTCCTAAGAAAGTGCTCAGTTCCCATAATTTATTGGGAGTGGCTCAGATTCTGGTACTTTCAAAAATAGTGAGACATGAGCCTATGTGTCCTTTTCTTACAAATAAGCATTTACATCACTTAACTTTAGATGGTGATTGCTCAGAGAGAGTTGGGCGAACTCAAAGACGCCTCTTCAGGATGCCAGCCACTCAGATTTACTCTGCCATAAATATACAACATAAAGAACTAAAACTATATAAGGGGTCAATGAATAGCCAGCAAAACAATAAAAATAGCACTTCTGATTATGAGCTGGTTTGTAACTTTTCTTTATATGCCAGAAAGACTGATCTGTCAAAGTGGACCCTGAACCAAAATGTTTATTCCAAATATTGAACAACTAGTCATGTGCAACTTGTTGCACACACAAGTCTGAACATTTGACAGAGGCAGCAATTCGATCACTGGATATACATTTGGCATCTTTCCATTTGTAGTAGCAGTAGAAGAGAAAATACTGACAAGGAAGGACTTCCAAAACAGTGTGCTGTGTCACAGTCAAGACATTTCACTAGTGTAGGACTTTGTCCTGATAATTTTGGGTGTGCACAAACACATTGTGGATACGAAGGAGGTGATCAGTCTCTACAGTTCTGGAGCGTCTGCAGAGTTAACTCCTGTCTGTACCATTCAAATATTACAAAGCAGATTACCTAGTACGTACATATTTTGAAAGTCACAGTTGTGCTAATTGCTTGTAATTACTGATTTAAGAAATAGATATTCATACAGTTGTATTTGTTGTAACCTTTCTTTTTATACTTACTGACTTCCGCTCCTGTAAGTGTAGGCAGCAGGAGATGAACCAGACAGATAAATGTAAGGAATTTTTCTTTCAAGGAAATGCAGATATTCAAGGTCCATTCCACACATGGAAGGAAAAAAAAATCTGACATTTTCAGTAAAATTTAAAACTGAAGGGGCAAGAGTAAATCCTAGTGATTTATTGGTATGTAAGTTTTTTACATGGGTTTTATTAAAGGAGAATTTATTTCTAACTTTTCAAGTTATATATATATAGGAGATTGTTGAAAGTTTCTCATTTTAAGTTCTGGAAGGACTACTCATTGTGGAGCCAAAAAAGGAAGGAATGTGACCCAGTTGCTAAGTAATAAGTTTCAGTTACTTCCAGATTCTGCAGAGAAAGACTCATACTCGGAAGTCAAGACTAGGGCAGAAGGAGAATGATCAGATTAAAACCTGACTAACTTTTAGCACTAAAGAGCTTGTATCCTTTTGCAGCAATTTGGAAAGCCTTTTACATAACAAGTCTGTGGTAAATTGATTCAGTTGTATGTATCCCATCAGGAAGCGTTTTACACTCGGCGCTTTGAAAGAGGAACAAGTAATCTAGAGAACACATCAGTCTGACTTGTGTTCACCATTCCTTATTTTTGTATCTACCTATGAAGATACTCCAAACAAAGCTATTCTGGTTTTACTTCTTGACAGGAAGAGAGTCCCATAATATTTAATGTATATGTGGCTTTCAGCTACCTTCAGTATTTAAGACCTCTGGTTTGATTCTTGCTCTTAAGACAGATTTCTTATATTTAGTTTTACTTTCGAATTTTCTAATTTACCTTCAGCAACAAAGAGTTTGTACAAATATTTTTTCCCTTTCAAATACTGGCTTTTTTATTTTCATTTCGGAGTTCAAAATTTAGTTCCGGTCAAAACAATTTCCTGGTCAAATTGTTTTCTTACTTTAAAAATATTGTCATTTTCTGTAAGTCTTTCTTCCTGAAGAAACTGTCATTCTACAAGACCAATAGGAGTTGGAGAATATTATGAAGTCTGCTTTAATCATTTGGTATAGTAGAAGTAAATAAAGTCAGAGACTTATTGTCTCTACTTTGA
Organism: Aegotheles bennettii; assembly: GCA_013398125.1. NCBI lineage: Eukaryota > Metazoa > Chordata > Aves > Caprimulgiformes > Aegothelidae > Aegotheles > Aegotheles bennettii. The sequence continues at coordinate 629,141 of VZRW01008591.1, read as the reverse complement.
AAATAAATGTCTTGAGTTTTAGTTGGCTTTTATATAATATGGGAATTCTCTGTCCTATGGCAATTTTTTGTTCCATCATCAATTCTTAATTGGATTTGCAAAATTGAGTTTTCAATTCAATTTCATTAAGAATCAGATTGTCATAACAATATAGTTGTTGAAAGTAAAAATATAGAAAGAAAATATGGCAAGGAGTATGGGCCACACATCGAAGTAATGACAAATGTATCAATGAGTATTCACAAGTAAACATAAACTAATGAAATTGCCTCTTTTTACTTAACTTTGCATGCACTGTCTTATTAACAGGAAATAACCCTAACTGGAGGTTATCGACATAGGTCATATTCCCAAGTTCCACAACAAGAACATGTTGTTATAGTTTGGCATCCAAATTGAATAAATCTTTCTGTTTCATTTCCTTCTTTTATTACAGCTTTGTATCACATTTTATAAAACAGGGTAAATGTTAACATTGGCAATGTACAGTGTTGGTGTCACAGCACAGAATTTGTTCTTTGTAAATATTTTTATAAAATATAGCCTATCCTTATCATTGCTGTGTTTCTATTATGGAGTTGGTGTTGAATTTTGTGTGTACAGAACTGGCAGAGAATCAAAAGCACAATGGTTCCTCTGACCTGGGACATGCAAGAAGAGTGATGTGACTGATGCTGTACTTGGTTGCCTTTGACTCCCGAGTCTGGTTGATTTCAGTTTACAGCTGGTTTGACAGGGATTTTTGTACTTTATTGAACAACATGGTCTAAAATTTCCCTGTGTAAAAATATGGACTAGAAAATGGTTGTATGAAAATGATTGCCAGGGAGTGATCAGTTAGAAATGTTTATCCTTAAGAAAAACCTTGTGATTTGTTTCAGGAAATCGAAAGGTTGGAAAGTAAATTAAATCAGAGCCCAGAAAGGTGGCAGCTTTTGTGGGAAAGGGTCAAAATTAACCTGAAGGATGACACCAGACAAGACAATGTAAGTAGTTGGTATATACATGCAAGTAATAGTAGGTATCCAAGTAAGTAGTAGATATATATATCCAATCGAATAATTCTATTCCTGCTATAGAGGCTACCTAGGGCACTGACAAAATCACACTATTTTCTGGAGTAAAATACTGCTTTTGAAAAATTGAATATGTTGTTCTAACCCATGATACTGGCTCTGTATTTCTGCTTGCAGAAAAATATATTTATATTTGTGCTATTTATCTAATCACTTTTCCAGAGTAGATTAAGGTATACAAAGTGAGCATTTTACTAATACTCAGTGTATGAATTTATATGTTTAAAAGAGTCTTGAAGTACAAAAATCTCAATTCCTGAAAGTAGCCAAAAGGACATTGCAGATTTTCAGAGATGAGTAAAGTTATTTCCATGTCTAAATGGAATTTTGGAATTGTAGATTCTAGTAAAGGTGGGAAGTGTTCATACTTATGTTTCCAATTCTTGACTGTGGTAAAAAAGAATAGCTGACAATATAGATATTTTCTAGGTCAAAGGCTGCCTTGTTGCTATCTAGGAATGCACTAGGAATGCTCTATGCACTAGGAAGAATTAGATACTGCCTTTTGTGAGCTTTCTCTACAAACTTGGCACAGTGAGTTACTAGGTCGAGACTGTAGCCTAACTCTTCAGCTTCATATGCTAGTTCAAATTTGCCAGCCTCCATGCAACAGTTGGTCCACAGCACTACTGTATTTATCCTTTGCTCTCAGGAAAGCAATATGCTTTATGTCTATTGGGGTCATTCAAGTTCACTTTATATCCTAGACAAATTCAAGATGAAACAAGTTTTATCCTAGCAAAGCATAGGACTTTTTTAATTGAATTGGAAACAGAAAAGAAAATGCAAGTATAAATATGCATGATACGGGTCTCCTGTCCTACCTGTTATTTAAGTATTCTCAGATAAATGCAATAGCTAAGAGTCAGCCCCAAAGAGCTCTAGTTCTCGGATGCTGTCATTGAGATTAAGGCCAAATTCAGGATCCCTTTTGTTCCAGATTATTGAGATTCTACTGAAATTATCTGGATCTATAAAGTAGCTCTTGGAAACTGCACTCCCTTCACCTTCCCTTCTCTTCAAAATTTTTTGTTGAATAGTTCTAGATGCTTCTGAGAAAGAATGGAAAATATTGTTCAAGGTTATATCACTAGAATATACCAGGCTTTTCTGAAATACTGATTTTCACACCATGTGAAACCTTCTGTTTAAGAAATTCACTGAGTTGCTGTCCCTCTGACTTCTTTTCTGAGGCAACACTGATTTGTATAATGAAAATTTTTTTTGGCCCTGTAATAATTCACAATTTACATGTTGTACCACGTATTGTCAGTATAAAGTTGAGACAGTCTCACAATACAGGACACATTGTGTTACCTTTTTTCTTTTATTTTCCATCTTTTTTAGCTCCGCAGACATCCTTCTGGCTCCTCAGGGATGATGTCAGCTAATCTACATTCCTATCAGAAGAGGTCTTTGTTGGAAATACCTGACAGTGGGCTGGGTGAGGAACAGAGTGCAAGCATCTCTCCCTCTAATGGAGTAGATAGAAGAACAACTACGCTATACAATCATTTTACATCAAAGAATGATGAAAATAGGTAAATTAATAATCACAGAATATTTATGAACCTTGCATTCAATTAGTACAAGTCACTGTCTTAGGAGGAAAAAAAAAAGAAACTTTCATATGCACAGGAAGTTTGTGACTACTTTATTCCTTCTTTGCCATTTTGATTACATTTAGTTGTCTTGATGGGTGGGCCTCTGTCTCCTAGCAGTATCTTTTAGTCTTCCCCTTTATATGCACGAGCAAATGGTAGCTGCACATTTAATGCATCCAAAGTACTGAAACAGTGTTTATCAGTGTATCATGGTTACCAGTAACTAAACTGTTGGTTTAAAACCGATTTGTTTTACTGCGGTAAAAGAAATGTTTGAATAGTAGGTAGTCATTTTGAGGCTTTTATCTATCACCAGTATTATGGAATCACGTGCCATTTGTGTTTTTCGTGCCTTTCAGATCTTTTGAAGGTACGCTATACAAAAGAGGAGCTTTACTCAAAGGTTGGAAACCTCGCTGGTTTGTGCTGGATGTGACAAAGCACCAGGTAATGGTGTTTTTCAGATAATGAGTGTTTTTATGACTAGTTTGCTGCTTTTTTATTTAGTATGTTTGTACAAATAATTACAAATAATGCTAATAATTAATATTTTCAGTTGCAATGTGTGTGTTACATCGTTATGGACCATATATCTATGTTTAACTTGTAGCTGATACAGCATTCTGAATGGGCTGAGGTTTTTTAGTGTTTTGGGTTTTTTAAAACAGTGGTAACTGTTTAGCATATAATCATAAAAGACTTCTTGGACCGGAAGTAATGCATTCTTATTTGGGACCAAACATTTTTTGCCTGCTTCATACCTCAAGAAAAAAATGCCATGTAGTGCCTGAGGACGTTTTCTGAGTATTGTGGTGTACAAGCAATATAGGCAATTCTTTGAAGCACTGTTAGCTGTAGAATGTCATTAAATTAAGTGGTGAGCATTATTTGCTCTTTAATATAACCCCTTTAGTTTCCAAAAGAACTAAAACTCTTCCTGAACTAGAGAGTGAAAAATTTAGATGGTATTTCCTAGAGTGCAATTGGGATGCTGAAAGCTAATATAGTAACTGATAGCATTCAGGCATTCATGTTGAAACTGTAGTAGTTATTGTATGCTCAGTATGTGTTTTACAGTCTCTGTTCCTCAAGCACTTTGCTATGAGCATTTTTTTTGCAAATGAAAGGTCATTATATACTCTGGAAAATCATAACCTGAATTGCCTCGGCAGAAAAATCTATTTACTTTGTTTGACTCTTTAGTGTTTTTATGTGCCCTATATTTGAGGAAAATGTCCTGGAATCTCTGTATGAAAGTCTTTTTCAAATATGGAGAACAGGATCACAGATCACTCTGAAATGAGTTTAAATTTTGTAAATTACTTAAAACTAGTTAAAATTTCACTTCAAATCTGTATTTCTAAGAGTCCTGAAATGCCACATTCATAGGACTATTTTAGATTAGTCATAGTGATGTAAATTTAGTAGCAAAATAATTAATAAATATTCTGACTAATCACTGTACAGCAAGGAACACTAAAAACAGAGATCTGTTCATCTGAATCTTTTACCCAATTTACAATGTATGCTGGAATTTTGCAATGAAAATTTGTGGTCTCACGTACTTTAAATCATCAGGCAGTAATCTTCATTGAGCCAAATATTTCACACAGCGTGAGTTGTAATGAGGCTTGTGTATGCTTTTATTTAAAAATATTAATTTATTGCAATCAATACACTTAAAAATATCATAGACAGTCATCTTTTAAAATGCTAATTGAGGATTTCTAGATTACTATTGTAAAATAGCAACAAGTGTGCTGATTATAATTATTCTTCCTGATGTACAGTAGAAAAGGTTCATTTTGCAGAAGAAAAAAATAATTTAACATCTTTTGTATATCCAAATATCATCCTGAATATCCTAGATGTAGGAGTAATACAGATCAATCTGAGTTGGAGTTCTGCTTTTCTAGGAAGGTTTGCTTTACTATTTTACATTGGTTTATGGGATATTTTTATTTAAAAAAAGAAAGCTATTATCAGATTTTTTCTTCTGTAACTCATTTGCATATTGAAACTCAGTTTACAGAGTGGTTAACATTCATATCAAAGTATCTCTGCAAGGAGAAAAAAAAAAAGCAAGCTTCATTCAACCACTAAGTGCAGTATAGGAAAATGTGAGTTTTCTATGTAGTTTATCATTATCTTAAATTACACTTAAATTTTTGCTGATCATTTTAAATTCTTGAAATACGGAGAATAAATGCTTTGTTAACTCCTTGATGAAGTAAAACTTTTGTGTTAGTTTCAGTGTAATGGACAGTGAAGAGGTGGTTTCTGTTAGAAAAACTGATAATGAATGCTGAATCCTAAAGACCAGGTTCTGCTTTCGTTCTACACATGTCCTCTACTCAGAAGCAGTGTTTGACTATTTGAAGCTTCTCTGCTCTGAAAATCTAGGGACAAAATGCCTCTCCCCCAGCTCTGTGCCAGCACAGGAATGGATAGTGGAGACTTTGCTGTTACCCAGAGATGTCAAATAGAGGACTGGCCAGTTAAGGGCTATCACCAGTCCCACCATTTTGTATATACCAACCCTAGGGTTTCTGTCAGTTGTGTCTTAAAAGTTTCCCATGTCTGATGTCCTCAGGTCCTAATAATTCTTGTGCCTCCCACTCCTACCTCTCCATGCCCCAAGTTGTATCCAGGAAAAGGGAAAAATAAGTGAAAGGTCCACCTAAATAGCATATTTGGATGTTTTGGTTCTTTTTCTCTTGTGGTCTAGCTGCGATACTATGATTCTGGTGAGGATACAAGTTGTAAGGGACACATAGACCTCGCAGAAGTAGAAACTGTGATTCCTGCTTCTCCAACAATTGGAGCCCCAAAACATGCAAGTGAAAAAGCATTTTTTGATGTAAGTATATCTGGTTTTTACTTGATCTTTTTGTGAAACTTCATTCAGACCTAATTAGTGCATTGAGTATTACAGTTTAAAGTCAAGATTGCAAGTTTCTTTTTTTTTTGTGTGTTGACTTATCTATCTTCATGTTCTTATTTTTCCTTTGCAGTTGAAGACAAATAAACGTGTATATAATTTTTGTGCCCAAGATGCACAGAGTGCTCAGCAGTGGATGGATAGGATCCAGAGTTGCATTTCAGATGCTTAGAAAGGAAAAACGTTCCATAATAAAGACATGTCTAAAGCACCATTTCCTGTAAGAAGCTAAGTTCTGAAACGTTACTGACAGACAACCAGCCTTCCTTACATTTCAGCCATAAAAGTTCATAATATGCTGAAGTTCCTTTTCTGCTTAATAATTATAACCACTGTAACTGCTATTTTTTTCTGCAGGGAGGACTTTCAAAAATAATAATCCATTTATTTCCACTTTCTTCAGTACAATTCCTAGCTATAAAAGTGGGCCATATTTGCACTATCAGCTAATCCTGGTTTTCTCAATTCAGAGCTATTCTGTTAGGAAACCTGTCCAGGAGAATTATAGAAATTTTCCCTTCGACAGGAAGTGTATTTTCACTTAATTTATATCTTTAAACAGAATGTTCTTGTTTCCAATCTAGTCATGAATAAGAGGGAACATGTCTACAATTCCTAAAAACAAATAAATAAATGAAGCTTGTGAGTCCAGTGACATATAGATCAGGTTGCCAATGTTTATAGACCGTTGATATTCTTAAAGATCAAAAAGTGAAATTGCCTAATACCAGACTTTCAAGTGTCTTCTCAGCGTGCTGGTCATTCTCTAATCTTGTGCTTTACTGACTGCTTCTGTAATGTTGTCATGGAATTTCAAATTCTAGGGTTCATCTGAAGATCATAGCACTTCTATTTTAGATTCTGTTTGCAATTACAATGGGATAAATGAAAGAGAACTGGCAGACGCTATCCAGGAGAAACAGAAAACAGCAAACTAGGAATTCAGTAGAAGAAAGATCTCTTATGTGTGAGTTGTATATGTTAATTTATATGCTGTTCTGCTCACTGTAAAATAAAAAAATAACAAACATGATAATGCACTAAACAATGAAGCAAGCACTTGCACTGAAATCTTTAAAATGCAGACATTTGCAGGACAGAGGTAAGTTATTTATAGCAGAACAATAGTAGCTAGTTAACAACATTTACAGATATTAAATATGTAAATAATCAGGTTTGATGTGTCGTGATTTGATACTTTTTAAACATTTTTTGCACATGAATTGGAAGACTGTTTATAGATTTTTACATTTGATAAAATTGTGTTTGTTCAGCTTAAAATCCTGGCAAAGCATTTTTAATAGCCCCAAATTAGTAGAAATTTTACAGTCTACAAATATTGATGACATTGAGTAGAATATGTAGGTAATTAAGCCATTGTTTTTATTTTGAAATGTTAATATGTTACATAGCACACTAATATTACAAAAGGTTTGTATATATGATTCACTATTTTCTCAGTTTTCCAGACGTTCTGCTTGTAATTTAATGTCAACCTAACCAAACTGACTATACTCACAATATTTTTCAGTCATTAAATTGTTTGTGGTTTTTTTATAACTAATGTATTTTGTCAGAAAGGAACATAAATTTCTCACCACACACAATAGGAAATGCAGCTGGTTTTAATGCCTTTGCAATTTCAAAACAAAACTATGAAGGATTTTTCTAGCATTTTTCAATTGACAAGTTTCCACCTGTGACAATGTTGTTTGCACATTTGTATTTTTCTTTGTATATGAAGTACTTTTATATGTACTTTGTAAAATACTGATCCTGTTCTTAGGTTATATGAAAATATACATACCACTGCTTATTTTGTAACTAGTTAATTTTAACTCTTTTATGTTACGTGATATATGTATGCTAACCATCTTGTAATAAATACACTTCTTAAGGAAAAGTAAAACCTTTCCTTTTACTGTAAAAGAGAAAAAAGCAAGACCCACACGTTGAAATATTTCCACGGGCACAAGACAAATCATGATTTACTCTGTGTGAAGAATAGTGGGTGTATTAAAAGCTATGTGCTCTTTTGTATACTTGTAAATACTCTTAACATAAAAGTTGCACTTGAGCATCCTTAACTCAAACACTTGTCAACAGTAACACTAAAGACTAAAGAAATCAGAATTTAAAGCAAAATTATCATTCTAACAAGTCTCAATGTATAGCCTTTACTAAAAGGCTAAATACATGTAAAGTTCATACTAAGTTGTTGAATAATAAGCATATTTTTTTAAAAAAATCCTATATGGTATCACAAGGTAAAACAACTGCATACTTTCACCCTGAAACGTATCTCACTCATTTATATCACCTTAAGCAAAAATTATCTAGTTCATAAGAAATAAAATATAAAAAATGACAAGGTCTTACTTGAGAATGTTGCATCTAAATTGAATTACTGAGTGTAGTGTGGGATAGCAGAGTTTAAATGGAAAGGGAATGTGTGGCAGAGGTAGGGGACCTGTGGCAATTCTTGGATGCTGTGGTGCTTAGATGATAAGGTTGGCATATTGAGCTTGGCATGAATGCTAATGTTGCCTTAAATGTTGATCTCAATTTTTAGTGTCTGTATTGATGGAAAATGGACTTGAGCAACTGAATTTAAAAATACCAAAATAAAAGCTGAAATGAGATATGATTTTGTGGTGTTTGTACAACACAGAAATATAAAAGAAATACAAAAGAAATATGCAAAGGACTGGTAGGCATAGGCTTTTGGTGTGAAGACACAAAGTTTGCAGTATCCGTGAGCATCTCTTTTACACAAAATGAAGATTCAAATGGAGACTTAGAGAAAATGTGGAGAAGGTAGCATAGCATAACCATAATTGCATTGTGGCAGCAGAAATAGAGAATTAGGAACAGAGAATTTGCTTGGGAAAAATTCTGTGTACAAAGGAATCCATCTTCATATTCTATGAAAATTTTCCAGAAAAAGGAATGCATCCAGGAGCTGGCGATGAGGCAAGTATGTGCTCCCTCTGATGTGTCTTACTGCTATTCCCATACTACCACAAGAAGTTCAAGAAGGCTAAGTGCAAGGTTCTGCACATGGATGGGGGCAGTCCCAGGCACAAATACATGCTGAGCAAAGAATGGATTGAGAACAGCCCTGAGGAGAAGAACTTGGGGTTACTGGTGGATGAAAAGCTGGACATGAGCCAGCAATGTGCACTTGCAGCCCACAAAGCCAACCGTATCCTGGGCTCCAATGAAAGAAGCATGGACAGCAGGTCGAGGGAGATGATTCTTCCCCTCTACTCCACTCTCGTGAGATCCCACCTGGAATACTGCATTCAGCTCTGGGACCCCAAGAAGGACATGGACCTGTTGGAGTGAGTCCAGAGGGCTAGAGCACCTCTCCGATGAAGACAGGCTGAGAGAGCTGGGGTTGTTCATCCTGGAGAAGAGAAGGCTCTGGGGAGAACTTAGAACAGCTTTCCAGTACCTGAAGGGGCTACAGGAAAGCTGGAGAGGGACTTTTTACAAGGCATGTGGTGGCAGGACATGGGGTAATGGTTTTAATCTGAGAGTAGATTTAGATTGGATATTAGGAAGACATTCTTTTCTATGAGGGTGGTGACACACTGATACAGGTTGCCCAGAGAAGCTGTGGCTGCCCCCTCCCTGGCAGTGTTCAAGGCCAGGTTGGATGGGGCTTTGAGCAACCTGGTCTAGTGGGAGGTGGAAGGGGAGTTGGAACTAGATGATGTTTAAGGTCCCCTCCAACTCAAACCATTTTATGATACTGTGTATCATAACATTCCTACTGTAGAAGAGTTCCTGCCCTTTTCTGTGTTGAGTAACAATGCCTACATCATAGGTGATGGGTTGAACTGAGTTTAAGTTTTGAAGAGTTGTAACTGGTATGTTATATTGGTAATTTCTCTTTCCTGTCTAAGTATTTTCTATAAAAGTTCTTACTTTTGAATTAATATGCTAAGTAATAAAATACTCAGGATGCCACATGTGTGGGTCACTGTTTATGTAATAATACACAAACAGCTAGCAGACCTAGGAACAAATGTTCAAAATTTTGTATCACGTCCCACACACATTATTTGTATCTGATATTTTGTGAATTGCAGACATAACAAAAATGTGGTGATCTTGTCCAAATTCTGTCCTTTTGCCTTTTCATCCTGTAATATTCTTGGAGTATGTCGAAGTGGCTGCACCACATTTCTCATTTTTCATATTTGTGATCATCCAAATATTTTGTCTGTTCATGATTATCCTGTGGTTGTTTTCAGGAGTCAGAAAACTGAAATGACTCTACCAGTTTCCCAGTTATGCTAAAGTTCATGCTGAGTATCACTCTTTTGCACCTACTTTCTGGGGTTTTGTCTGTATTTGATCATTTTCATCTTTGAGTTTTTTCTTACCACTGACAGTTATGGAAGTTTCTCCTTCATCAAAAGGCTGCTTGTCAAGAGCTGAAAGGACTGAACACTGATTTCATTTCTGGTTTAGCAAGCAACTGTGGAATAAACACAACTTTTAATGAGTTGAGATTGTCATAATGCTTACCTAAGTAATTCCTAAGAAGACAGAGTCTTAGACTGAGATATTTGATTTTCTATGTGAACTCTGTGAGTTACTACTAGGAAGTTCTCAAAACCCAGTCTTGGAAGAAAAGGTAAAATCTGTGTGTTAAAGACAGACTCTCCAGCATAATTTATTTGTTGATCTATAAAATGATCTTACAAACCAGGAGATGTGCTAGTGGTAGCTGAATTATAATTCTAGATTGCTAGTCATATTTATCTAGCCAAAGTACTGTCTTACTTAACTTTTTCGTGGTGGTCTAATCTGATCAATCTCCACTTCTCTAAAATACTGCTTGTTGTCAGCATCCAATGGGAAATTACATTTTGTTCAGTTTGAGGTTGTACCATGTAGTTCAAGATTTTGCCTTTCTCTTCAAACTTTGCTTACATGACAAGATTAGCACATTTATGAATAGGAAATGTTAGTTGATTGGGCAAGTTTACTGTTGCTGTTGTCCATTGCCTACTCCTTGGTAAAGATGTTTTGTTTATGTGTATTCTAGGAGATTCATGGAGAGCCTGTATACCTTTATCTGTAAAATAGGCAATAATAGAGGATGAAAAATGTTAGGCTAAAAGGACCACATTATCCTGGAAAGAGATACGAAGGTAGCAGTTGTTTCAGGTATTGAATGGTACTTCTTCCTGCCCCTCATACTCACCTAGAAAATCTGAAGTGTAGTTGTGGTTTATTTTAAGATTTGTTTATTGATGACTTATTTATCAATTTATGGTGACAAAATATCAATATATACATTGTTACTAATTAATTTCTCTCACTGTTCAACTCAGTGAAGATTCTTGTATTTCAGACCCACTCAGCCTGTCACCAAACAGGACCTCCAAATCTTGTAGTGTCCCTTTGTGTTAAAAATCTTCGTTAATGGTCCAAAATTTATACTAGGTACAACATCCCTGTTTAATGATGGACAGATGAGACTGCTCTGAATGTAACACTCAGGAAGAGTGCTTTTTCAATGAGGACAAATTATCAGGTAGGTCAAGAAATGGGCATCAAATCTTTGTAGTGTTTCATGCAGGAAAATGACATTGAAGAGTTGATGATGCAATTACCATTGAATTTTGATGAAGTTGGACAGCCTGTTTCTCTGAGATACCTGTAAGATATTTTTCTTTATGATACTCTTTTTAAATTTTCAAAGAACTTTTATTGAAAACATCCAGCTTGCTCCTAGCGCCTCCTGAATTAGTGTCAGTAATTCATATATTTACTTTAAAGTGAAATGAAGTTCAAAAATCTCTTCTGCTTTTCTTACTTTACTCAAAACAACAGGTTTTCTTCATCTTTAGAACTGTTTTCTGAAAAAAAAAAAAAAGTCAAAATTCAAGTAAAAATTAACTCTGCTTCTACCACTTCTGGCTGCTGACTCAAAGGGAAGCTTATAATAAGTGTCCTTTTCTGGAATAAGTATGTAGCAATGCCTGAAAACCTAGAAAATATTCCATCGAGTGATAAGGAAGCAGAGCCAGGAATAGATTGAGGAGTTAGCTGTGGTATGTGGAATCGTGTCATTGACCACTGTATGTATTATATACATGAACAGTGCCAGGACAGGCTGTAGGTCTTATTACAGTCTCGGAAAGTATTGTACTGTTGCTAGAGCAATCAAGACATCTGGTTTTAACCCTAAAATAGCTAAACTTTGTATCCTCTTGTTCCTGCAGAAGTACTCTACTGAGACTTTTATCTCTTTAGTGACACAAGTTTATGTAGAGAAAATAATTTTTAAGATAAACTCATTTTTATCAATTATTATTTCAGTTGTTAAAAACACACAGCTGACCATACAGTGGCATACATAACAAATTTTTCAGCCTAGGAACAAAACCCAAACGTAACTATTTCCTGTGATACTGAATGTGTTTTAGTTCAAAGAATACTGCACACAGATTTTAGTCACGTGAGCAGGTTTTCCATTTTTGCTTTCAAAACTAAATATTGCTGTCAATAAGGTCATGTATACCCTAGCCACTTGCTATGGACTAGAATAAAATTTTAAACTGCTATTGGAAAGGCCTCAGTTTAAAAATATTTCTCTCCTGTCCTATGTCACCACATGCATGTTGCCTTATGATATTAAAATATTTCCTGAAAACACAGTTCTGTGCAACTTTTCTACTTTTTCTCTCCTCAGACCTGTTCACCATTTCACAGTGAAACATTATGCATATTTAACTTGTTTTAAATTAAATTCATGTAATACTTGACATAAGGAGAGGTTCCCTTATTTGATAATGGTATCTCAAGACAACTCCGATAACTTTATTTGAAAAATGAATATGTGCAACCAAAACAGACACAGATCTTTCAGTTTATCTTGGGATTTCAGCCCATTGTTTTCTATTAATTTTCATTATCAGTCTGAGTTACATGAAAGTCTAGTGAGGCCTTCAGTGACACTTGAAATTACAAGTGACTGTGTTACTCCTCTCTTTGGTGTATATTATAAACTGGGATTTTAGATTAACCTTTGTATATGTTTTTTTCTCACTAAACCAGGATGAACAGAGATTATGAAGGCTATGGACATCAAAAAGTAGAGAGATGCAGGGGAAAAGCAAGCCCTGGCTGGTAGTTAGTGTCTAACACGTCAACGAGTTGATGTCAGTGTAAAGCAGAGATCAAAATAGCATGTGCAAGCAGCCCAGTGAATATTCATCTATTGGACAGACGATCAAAGAATTAAAAAGGAAAAAGGCAGGTATCTGTGACAGTGGAGTGTAGGAAAGCTCATACTGCAAATGGGAAGAATTGCAAGTAAGCAGGCCACAGAACTGTGTCCTGTATATCCACGTCTCCAGCAGCAAAGGAAGACTTCTGATCTCCTTTGCTTTCCTCTGAGCACTTGGGTTATCTGTTCACCAAAATCTCCCTCTATACTTGTCTCACTCCCTGTTTTGTCTTTTTGACCTATACTTGTCTGATCATGTCTAAATTTAGATGAGAAATACTTGAGAAGCAGAGATGGTCAGTGTTAACTTGTTCCCTAGAGGTGCCTAGATTGCTTGCAGGTGATGTGATATAATTAAAGCCAAAAGGGAAAGAGTGCTTTTATAAGTGGTCTGAGAATAGTGGCTAATTCAAGTTATACATCTATATTTTGGAATTCTGGGGGGTCGGGGAGCAGGATTAGTGACTGAGTTTGGTCTGCCATAAGGGGTAAGGAGCCAGTTCGTAAAACTGGATCTGAGTTTTGATTTCAAACACTCAGCATTTGACATGTGATTATCGCTCTTTGGAATTAGAATTAGCAGCACTGAGGAAAGAGGTTAACATGAAGCCAACATCAAGTATGCTGAACTCTGGTCATTGAAAATACCATTGCTAATATTACTGTAAGTGTATTTCCAGTAGAACATCACAGCTTTGTTTATCAAATGCAGACTTAGCCAAATGATTATCAGCTGCTGGAGATGGGTACAAAGGATGCACTGTCAACTCTCTACTTTAATTTCCAAATTTGGGCCATCTTTTCCATGATGTAATATACTTACCTGTTATATGGATATTCTCAAATATGGAATAATACAGAATTTTATCCACATAGTAAAATATGGATGCCTTTGCTTAATGTTTGTTGCTTTAACCAAAACAATTTAGTTATAAATTTTCTTGTGCTTTCTTCAGTGTAGCTGTGCATGAGCTACTCTTAGAGACAGCACAGAAGGCTGGACCAGTGGGCTGACTGGTTAAAAATTGCTAATGCTAATTATAATACTAATTGCTAATACTTAATAAATGCCATGTCTTGTTACTAGGGTAATCATTTCTAATATTATTTTAAGCTATTATGTAATTAGTATTGTTGTTTTCTATAGCAATGAGAAAATTTCTAGTGGTCTGAAACACAAACATCGCACCTAAAACAAAATCTCCTTTGATGCATAAATACCAAATGCTTTTCAACCAGAAACCCTGCAACAAACACACCTGATCCATTTTATGTGCATAGGGAATAGGCCCAGATATCACTCATCAGTGCTAATAAATACTTGAGGAAAGTAATACTACTTAGAATTATTACCTTTGCACCTCTTAAAATAACTCTAGGTAACATAACCACATAATTTTTGGTGGACTGCTAATACATGATTAAAACAAACCTTAGCTTCTGCTGCATTAAGTAAAACTGTTCCTTTTAAAGACACGAGCACAGTGACACTGCACTAGACACTGTAAGAAGGAATAGTCATATAGACCTTGAAAAAGACAATTAAAACTCAATGCAGGATTTCTTGCAAAATCAGAAGTGATCATGATCGAACTCTGGTTTACAAGATTTTAAGAGAATGGGAGAGGAGAGGGAAACCTAGAGCCCTTTTTGGAGAACAAACATGGATTGTACTTACAAAGGGAGATGTGTACTTAGAAAACAAACCTGCATATTGGCCAACATCTGAATTATACCCTGCTGGATTAAAAATATAAATGCTAATAAGATACAAAATACTTTTTTCTTAAATTAGGAGTATTATCCTGAATTTCTATATAAAATACAAAATTCAGGCCTTTATGAGAGGGCATGTACAAATAAAACACATGCATAATAAGAAAAGTATAAAGTAGATCCTAAAACTGCTAGCCCTTGCCTTGCTACAAAAGGTAGCATTAAATGAGGAGGAGAGGGACAGAGGAATGAGCTGCTCTAGAGTGGGCAGGACAGCAGCCAGGCAAATGGAGAAAATGGGAAAACATTTTTTGCGTACAAAACTTTCAAAAGGCTGCCATGTTGCTCGGTATTGCATAGGCTAGCAGAGAGCTTAGAAGAATGAAGAACACTAAATCTCAAGCCCAGGATGGACAGAAACTGCAGACTGCATTTTTATGTAGGGTTGATGTGCTTGAATTATGTTGCAGGAGCATCATAATTTTCTGCAGGAAAAGACTGAGGACAAACTCGAGATGGAAAAACGTGAGATTTGCATTAATTTTACCATTTCAGTAGATGTTGTTTAAATTAACACTTCATTACTCTGGAAGGGAAAAGAGGATTGTCATCAGGACAACAGATTATTAAAGCCCTTGCCAGAAACACGTTCTGGATGGATGAAATGACAGCTTGTGCACCAGAGGAGTTGCCCTGGGATGATGGCCTAAAATAACTGAAAATGTGCAACACAACATGAATGCTTGGAAATGGTTAACCAGCATGAAAGTGTCTGCAGCTGGAAATGGCTCTGGTCAGCTGAGGGCAGGGACTGGCTGCTAGCTGTGCTGGGCAGCAGTGGGGAGGGGAGCTGCTGGTCTCCATGAAGATTGGTCTGAAATTCTTAAAAAAGGATGGGCCTTAAACTGAGCAAACACAGTAGTAGAGAAACACTCCTCATGCCAACTGGGGTTTACTCTTACTTGTCCTGGGTGGCCTCTTAGAAAAGAAAGGGTTCCCTGGCCCAAGTGTGCCTGTGCACAGGGCAGCTGGGGCAGCAGGCCCTGACAGGGGACACCTGTGACTGAGGCAGCAGGCCCTGACGGGGGACACCTGTGCCTGTGCCTGTGTCAGGGCTGCATTGGGCAGAGAAGGAACAGCAGTGATGGCCATGCCCGTGGCTCTCTGCTCTTGTTCCTGCCTGGGCAGATGAAAGGTGATGGACTCTGGCAAGAGCAGTCCTCAGCACTTGCAGAAAAGTTGAGGCTCTCCTCAGCCAGGTGTAAGGCTGAAAACTGATTTGGGACATTTGGAGAGTGTGACCCTTGAGGAACGGCCCAGCGACTGAACAGCCACGTGGCACTGGATGGTTAGGAGCAACTGAATTGGAAGCAGCAAGGGAGCTATCAGGTAGGGGCTGAGGCTGGTCAGGGGGGGGCTTCCTGCACCATAGCAAGGGCTCCCACTTGTAGGATTCCCTAGGTGCAGCAGGAGGGAATCCTCTGCACCTTGGCTGAGGAGGGAGCAGAGCGGCCCTGTTGCCGAGGTGTGTGGGGGGTAACACCGAGCTCTAAATGTGGCTTTGTACGGAGATGTTCCAGAAGGAGGGCAGTGTTGGAAGTTTTGATACGATGGTGTAGTTCCAATAATTAATGTACTCTAGAAACTGCTAAAGCATTAAGAGCTCTTGAACAGTAGCAGTTGGGTATGCAGCAGTCTGTTGGTGTGGTGTTTCGGGAATATGGTGCTGCTGTGCTTGAGGGTATGTTTTGTCCTGGATGGTTTGTCTGCAACATGTGTTGGGAAGATATTCAGAGATCTCTTTTGTGTTAAAGGACCTACTGCCTTAAGTGAAGGAATTCCCTGGTGATCTCTTTGTGTGCCATTTAGCATGCCACTTGCATCTTGCTTCATAGGGAGCTCTGAAGTACATGGTGTGAGTCTTGAAGGCTCTGAGCTCAGCCCTCAGAAGAGAAGTTTTTCTTACTATGCAAATAGTTGTTCTAAGACCAACTGTGTGACTTGGTGCTCAGGGTTTGAGATGTTGCACGGCTCTCAGTACATTTTATGCAGAGTTATAAAAGAAGCATGCAGATACTGCATCCTGTTTGAGCTGATCTCTGTCAGATTTGAGGTAAATTCAAAGGTGTTTTCCCTGTCTGTAAGTAATAACTCCTAGATTTTTGCAAAGTCCTAGCAAAAACTGCTAATATGCTATAGAAATTGAAGCAATCCAAAAGGTGGCTGCAGCTGTTGTTTACTACATTATTACACATTTTGTTTCCATATGTGCCTCTGTGGAAAAGAAGTGCTTCAAAATAAGCAAATAAAAATTACACAACTTGGAGAAAATAAGTACAGCTAACCCACCTTCAGCATCTAATTTTTACATTACAGTGGAGCTTTTCTGTATCCAATCCAAACTCCCCAAAGGATTTAGTGTAGATCAGAAATACCTCTGAGCCTAATCATGTCAATGGAGTTCTTCCACAGAAAAATAAAATACCAAATCTGCACATATGCTGAACGTGTTGAAATTGTGTAGAAGAAAAGAAAGTTTGGACATTGTGCTAATGCGATGGAGAATATTTTGATGTAGTAATTTGCTTTAAAAGCATGTGTAAGTAATTGCTGCAAGAGGTGCTGAAGTCAGACTGTTCACAGATGCAAATGTTTCCATCTCCCAGTCAAGGATTCCAGATTCATTTTGCATTACAGTGTGTTACAAAGCACTGGTAGGTACTCAGCTTTTTCCTGTTGTTAACCATGTTTTATCTGAAAATTTTTCATCCTCCTGTCATCTTAAAAAAAATTTATTTTTTTTTAATTCTGTTATCATTATGAACAATAAGTTATCATTATGAACAACAAGAAATCTCCTATGCTTAAAAGACAGGATAAGATGTTTCTCTATTCTGATCCTGGGAGCAGTATATTTACATGCTTTGCATTTCATGCATTGTCTGTCATTGATATGTGTATGATGTGCCAACTGAGGCAGAATCCGAGGTTGATCATCCACACAGCTCGTGCTAGAAACCATGATATGACTTAGTATGTGGCTAACTGAAGAAATTCTCTATAGCTTGCAGGTGAATTCCTTCTAGGTGGCTATTTTGGGAGACACAGAGTAGGATGAAACCTGCAGTTAGTCCTCTTTCTCTATGCAATAGGATGAGTACATCATCTTAAACCACTTATTAAAGCTCTCTTAGCTACTGTATTTTAATGGCTGTAGCAATAACTTCAGATAAGCCTGCCATCTTAAATGATATGGATCTTTCTTTGCTCTACCACAATACTTTGGGATGTAGCTGATTCTCAGAAGGGATATTGTAGCCAACCAGTGCATTTCTTTGTGATTACATGAATATAAACAGCATATATTGGATATTACAGTACTTAGTTTGACTTATATCTAACTTCCTGAATAGTATTTTCGACAACAGAAGTATTTGGAGTTCTCCGTTTTCTTGGCACGTTGTTTGACAGGTCTGTTTCCTGGCTGTCATTGGTAGCAAAATCCAGGAAAACATGCAGCTGAACAGCTGTCATATATGTGGGACCAGGAAAAGGGTTATTTTTAGTTTCTTTGGGTTTTTTTTTACTATTGTTCCTAAATTCTTTTTTGGGGGTGTGAAATTATGGCCTGCTTAACTCTTTGGCAAAGCTTATCCTGAGTTTAACAAAAAGAGATTTCATCCCTCATGAAGGTTATCATATCTCTTAAATTGAGTTTGAGCTTTGGTCACATGGAAACCAATACTTGCTTTTGTTATTAAAGTTGCTTCCTTTTAGCAGCATACTTTGGAACCATGTTTGTGTCCTCTCTGGATTTACCATCATAATTTCCAAAATACTGTGTTTTGGAAAAAGAACAAAAATAATATATGTTAATAGCCATGGGATGAAGGGAAACCAGCTGGGTTTGAAAGTGACACTATAAATTTCTTTTAATTCTGTGGATTTATGACTTCACAAAAGAAATGATGAGATAGTGTTCGTTACAAATAGTAATCAAGATTAATATATGATGCAGGAATTATTTTCTTGCAGAGTCAACTAGTTTGATGCTCTTCACCAATGCAGCAACTATAGAAACTAGTTTGTACTTCATATGCAGCATACTCTGGTTATCTGTAAAATACATAAAAAGCTTTTATGTCAAAACACTTAGCAGTCTGAGTGCACAGCCAAAGGAGTGACCCTGATATCTTGCTCGAGTGGGTTATGTTTACTGTGTTAAATGGGACTCAATCCTTCAACCCTTACAGAGACATAGGGACATGGTTTAGCAGTGGCCTTGGGTAGAGTTAGGTTAACGGTTGGACTCGATCTTAAAGGTCTTTTCCAACCTAAATGATTTGTTGCTTCTATGATTCTATAGTTCAAAATAAACTAATGTAGAGTCATAATTTATAATATAGCCTACAGAATTTTTCCCAGTTATCTCTGGAAATACTTATAAGTAAAACATATACTCCTAGATGTCAAGTCAGAATTTGGTGGTATGAGGTATATAAAATTCATTACTTTGTATAATAAGCAATTGGCCCTGGATCAGCAGAGACCTTCACTCAGGCCAAACTGCCAAGAGAGGATGCAGGTCTGTAGACCTGGAGCTGCAGGGATGCATGAAGCCCCTCGCTGAGGCTGGGCATACAGTGTCCTTGCCTGCCAGAGGTGGGTGCTGGTAGAAAATCCGTTGCTCAGTAAAGGAGCAGTGGATAGTGGGGTGGTTAAAGTCTCCCATGAGTACCAGGGCCTGTGAATGTAAGACTTCTTCCAGTTGTCTGGATCGTATGGTCTGAAGCAGACACCCACCACAACATTGTCTGTGTTGGTCTGCCTGCTAATTCTGACCCATAGGCAGCCAGCTGGCTGGCTCACTGTAGGTTCAAGGCAGAGCTCCATGCATTCCTGCTACTCTCTCACATGAAAGGCAAATCCCCCTCTTCACCTTCCTGGCTTGTCATCCTTACAGAGCCTGCATCTGTCCATCACAGCACTCCAGTTCTGTGAGCTATCCCACCGTGTCTCCCTGATGCCAATGAGATGGTAGCCCTGCAGCTGCCTGAAGACCTCTAATTCTTCCTTTTTGTTTCTCAAGCTGTATTTGAGTGCACAGGCACTTCAAGGAGCCATCCATGTGTGTTGGTTTCCCAGGAAAAGTACTATAGCATGTGAGTATTGCTACCAGTACCACTGAACATTTTAAGATGGACAGTTCTAGTATTAGAAAATGGAGGTTGGCCCAGCATATGAGATAGGAACCTGCTCCTGAAGTGTTGTTGTTCAGTACAGGGCAGCTCTTTGCTACTAGTACAGCCTCAGAGTGAGCATAGTTATTTATAGCTAAAGAGAAACTTTAGCAGGACTGTGTTTGCTCTCCTGAAGTCCCGTGCAGTGAGATATCCACCTGGATAAGTAACACAACTCAGAAACATTCCCTTGTGTCATGATTCAATGCAGAGCTGCACTTGATGGATCCCTCCAGTCAAGTCACAGACCAGCTGACCAGTTTGAATCCAAGAAATTCTTTAAAAGCACAGAGAAATTCAGATCTGTTGTTCTGGTTCAAGCCAAACTCTAATGAAGCCATGTGATGTAACTTACACCATTTTATGACAAAGAAATTCAGCATTCCAAATATTTTACAAAGCTAGTTAGTGTTTATGTGAGTTTGACAGGCTATGCAATGTGACGTGTGTCCTGTTCTAGCTTGGTTGCCAACATGGTTTGCCAACAACATTTTTACTGTGGGAGCAAGACATACAATACTTTCAAACTCAGTTTTGCCAGTATTTCTCTACCTCAGACCCTTCAGATGGAGATTTTTCATATGGTTTGCATTGAAAAATCATTTGCATTGTATTTCGTATGGTTTGCAATGCATATCCTGCATTGCTCTGTATCTGGATGTGGCTTTATATTGCTCAGTCCTATGGTCCCACTTAAGTTTTCTAGTCTGTCCTTACAATGTGTCACAGATAAAACTGCTATGTCAAGACACCACAAAAATGCTTCTGTGTCTTTGGCATCTACGCTCTGCATGCCAGAGCCATTTATTTTGGATATCCATTATTTAGAATGTAGAAACAGTAGCACATCTTCCTTTTAACTCTGGCTTTCATAAAGTTAAAAACATCGCTTCTGAAAGGTCTGGTGCTCTGTTCATTGGAAAGAATTTTGCATATTTTATGCCTAAAGCAGCTAATTCTTATACAGGAAAAAAGCCTTTCCTATAAATACTGTAAGAGAGAGAGTTATGTCAGCTGTTGTCATCTCTGTGAAGGGTGATAAGAATCCACAAGGTATCTAAATGAGTTGGAGGAGAGGGGAAGGCAGCAGGGTGGCATTCTGTGTTGGTTTGATGTTTGTTGTGGTGGGGTTTTTTCCTCCCCCAGCTATGTCCCCTCTGCTGATGTAAAAAGCAAAAAGGGTATTCCTAGTGGATATGAGCCCTACTAGTTTATTTAATTTGCAACCAGACTGTTAATGTTAGGAAGATCACAGAATCATAGAATGGTTTGAGTTGGAAGGGATTTTAAAGATCATCTAGTTCCAACCCCCCTGCCAGGGGCAGGGACACCTCCCACTAGACCAGGTTGC
Organism: Aegotheles bennettii; assembly: GCA_013398125.1. NCBI lineage: Eukaryota > Metazoa > Chordata > Aves > Caprimulgiformes > Aegothelidae > Aegotheles > Aegotheles bennettii. The sequence continues at coordinate 607,961 of VZRW01008591.1, read as the reverse complement.
TCAAAGGCCTGTACAACTTGGCTTTGAACACTGCCAGGGAGGGGGCAGCCACAGCTTCTCTGGGCAACCTCTGCCTGTGCCTCACTGCCCTCACAGGAAAGAAATTCCTCCTAATTCCTAATCCAAATCTACCCTCTTTCAATTTGAACCCATTCCCCCTTGTCCTATCACTGCATGCCCTTGTAAAAAGTCCCTCTCCAGCTCTCCTGTAGCCCCTTCAGGTACTGAAGGCTGCTCTAAGGTCTCCCCAGAGCCTTCTCTTCTCCAGGCAGAACAACCCCAACTCTCTCAGCCTGTCTTCACAGGAGAGGTGCTCCAGCCCTCTGATCATCTTCCTGGCCCTCCTCTGGACTTGCTCCAACAGCTCCACGTCCTTCCTATGTTGGGAACTCCAGAACTAGACACAGTACTCCAGGTGGGGTCACATGAAGGTAAAGGGGGAGAATCATCTCCCTCAACCAGCAAGTCACTCTTCTATTGATGCAGCCCAGGATACTGTTGGCTTTCTGGGCTGCAAGCACACATTGCCCACTCATGTTGAGCTTTTCATCAACCAACACCCCCAAGTCCTTCTCCTCGAGGCTGTTCTCAATCCACCCTATGCCCTGCCTGTATTTGTACATGGGATTGCCCCAAACCATGTGCAGGACCTTACATTTGGCCTTGTTGAACTTCTTGTGGTTCACACAGGCTTGTCTCTCAAGCCTGTCAAGGTCGCTCTGGATGGCATCCCTGCCCTCCAGCATATCTGCCACACCACACAGCTTGGTGTCATTGCAAACTTGCTGAGGGTGCACCCGATCCCACCATCCATGTCACTGACAAAGGTTAAAGAACACCAGTCCCAGTACCAACCCCTGAGGAACACCACTCATCACTGATCTCCATTTGGACATTGAGGCATTGACCGCAACTCTTTGAGTGCAACCAGCCAGCCAATTCCTTATCCACTGAGTGGTCCATCCATCAAGTCCATGCTGCTCTAATTTAGAGAAAAGGATGTTGTATGGGGCTGTCCTGGTTTGCATCAGGATAAAATCAGTTTTCTTTTAATAATTCTACTTTTCAATTAAGTCTCTTCCAAGTAACTGCACTTGCTGAAATTAACTGTACATTTCTCAGTCAGTGTCTGCTTTTAGTTTTGATAATGCTCGATGTTTATAGTTATGGCTGGAGAATGGTATGCAGAACAAGGCCACTGCTTGGTTCTGCTAAACACCTTGTGCTCCAAAAACAAAGGAGGAACAAAGGGGTCACACCTACCACCGTGTTACAGAGAAGAGCGGCCCGGACAGGTGATCCAGAATTGACCAAACGAAGTATTCCATCCCATATGTGTCACAGTCAGTATAAATCTGAGGGATCACGAAGGTCAAGCTCTCTTTGTCCATAGCTGGTGTCCTGGGAGGACTCTGTCCATTCGTCTGCCTTTGATCCTGATCTGTATGTTTCTGACTCCAGTTCCCATCTGCCTCTGACTCCAGGAGTCGAGTTGGAGACTTTTCCCAGGTCTGCCCTGCAGACTTGCTGATGATTTGAGTGTTACTGGGGTGGGGGGAGAGTGCAGTATTAATTTTGCATATATTTGTATATATTTCATTGTTTTCTTTTTCATCACTACTGGTTCATTAAAGCTGTGTAGTTTAGTTTCTAATCTGTAAGTCTCTCCCCCTTATTCTCTCTTCTTTCAGTTTCTGGGAAAGGGAAGGGGTGTAATGGAGAGCATCTGTCATTTGTTTAATTGCCAACCCAGCATTAAACCGTGACAGTGTCAAATGCTTTGCACAAGTCCAGGTAGATGATATCAGTTGCTCTTCCCTTTTCCACCAAAATAAGATGAACTGTTTTGTTTAAATATTGGTGGAAGATTTTGTTTTCCTTGAAAGTAACAAACCCTGTTTAGATGGAAAGTGGAAAACAAAAATGTTTGAGAGGTTAGTTTTCTGTCTTCCTAAATGAATTCAATGCTTTTGAGAGTATTCCTAGATATGACTTCAGATTGTCTAACAATGTCTTTCAGAAATTTCTGAAAAATATTCAAACACAACATACCTTTCATTCTAGCAAGTGAAATTCACTGCATGCTGTTTCATAGAAACCAATAATCTTAATTTCTAACTTTATTCCTAAAAAAATAGGTTTTATGAGGACTCAAAACACTTCCTCTTTAACTTGCTCCTAAATACCTTATTTCAGATGACAGTTATTTTGTTTTATGCCAAATTTTGCGGTATCTGTAAGATTGGATTCCAAAATGTCAATGCCATTATAGAGTATACATCAAATTTGGGGTGGGAAGGAGGGAAAGAGTAACTATAAGAACCTAGTTTGTTTTCAAAGGACTTCACACACTGATGTGGTTTGGGACATACCTGAGGTCATGTTTCATTAGCCTTTGGTAATAAATAGTTTAGCTCTCACTGGTACGAAATAATGCTGGTCTAACCTTGTCTAGACACGTTTTGTGGGTTTTTTTCCCCTAGAAATGTACTCCTCACACCCAAAGATTAAATGTATTGTTATACTGGATATGGATATTTATGCTTCAGCAGTGCTTTGTGAAATCTGCCATGGCGAGGTTTATTTAGGAGCAGACCATCTGAACCTAATTCAGTTTTTTGTTTTCAATTTGTTCAGGAACTATTATTATAAACTCTTCAATGTGGAAAAATTCATTGGCTTTTAGTCTTCTAACCTTGTCCTCTTTTTGCCTCTTTTAGTAACCTCATTTAATGAACAGTGTTGCTTGCTGGGATATGTGATTATTAGCTGTAGCTTCCTCTTTCTTCAGTGGTTATCACACTGATTCCCTTAGTGTTCATGCCAGAGACAGTCTTAGATCACAGCCTCTACCTGCAGCCCAGCTTCCTCTCTAAGTTCTATGGGCAGCTGGCACCTACGCTGCCCAAAAGCAGAAAGGACAGTGGCACAGCCGTGCTTCACTCCCTTTCTACCACTGTTGACAGTGAGGCAACCTTTAAAGTTCAGTCACCCTGCATATGTTCCTATTTTTGTCTAGCTTTGTATGGTTCTTTCCTATGGCGATAGGGGAGAACAGCCAAAACCTTAAGATGTACCATCTTTCTTTAAATAAATCTATCTTTATTCCAGAACAGCTTTCCAGAGTCATCCAGTAAGTTATAAAGCTGTTCCTGCAACATACTCTGGTGCTTCTTATTAAACCCAACCTGATCTCCTGAGCCATTTGTGCCCCTGTCCTCAGCTGCGCCACTCATTTGGCACTCACTTGTATAGGTACTGCTGTCTGAAAAGGTAGGTACCTGCTCTACACAGTGTATGTGATAGCTTCTAAGGAAGCTTACTTAATATAGCAGGTAATTTTCAATGTGAGCACTTACAGATATGTATGCTCAGTCCTCTGATGGAGAACATGAGAATCTAGAGACACACCAAGAAGCACAGAGACATCCTGAGGAAGAAAATACATAGCTTCAGAGCTCTGTTTCCTCACTTAGTCCTGAAGAGGAGATAATGATACACATTCTGCACTGTAGATTTGTTCAATTGCTAAAGGTTTCCTTGACACTAGAAAGCAATGACTCGGATGAGAAAACTCTTATGAAACGTCTATCAATAGACTGCAACATTTTATTCCTTCCTTAGAAGGTGCTTTTAAATGCAAACGGAAGTGGCAAGACTTAATGTTCTGCAGGAAGCACTGGTGTCACCAAAGGGAATGATCCTGTTTCACTCCTTGTGGTTTCAACAGCATAACAGTAAGTTACTATTGCCCTTTTTTCTTGACTAGGGGACTCTGCTGCATAACAAACCCTGTATTTGGTTATATTTCTCAAATACAGAAATTGCCTTTAATTTGTAGGACAGAAACTTCTATTAGCTACCTGCAAATTTCCTTTCAGAAAGTCTTGAAATGGCTCACATGATGATTTTCAGGAACATTCACTACTATAACCTGAAATGCAGCTGTAGTAGAGAGTTTACTTTTAGTTTTATTCTGGTATCTTTCCTCAAGGGTAAACCTCAAATAGCAACTGCAGTTTATTGAACATAAATTCCTTGACCATATCAGCACAGGGCAGTGTGTGTTCTTCTGCTCAGATTTATTTATACTTGGATAATGAATTTGGAATTGTTTTTAGCTCTCCACAGGGCCCCAATTGTAAGAATAGATGGAAATGCAAACGTTCTTGTTCAAAACAGCAGTAAGTATGTTCTTGACTTCTTAATTCAAATGGAACTTAATTATGGTAGACATGTATTTACTGCTGTCCTGAGCTGAGGTCAGTGAGACCTGGCACTGTCAAGATAGTTTTTGATTTGGTTGCTACAAAATGATTTATATAGGTGGAAGAAGCATTTGGTTTAATTTTGAGTCCTAGACCTCTCAGCGCATTATGATTAGTATCTTGAGAGCATAGTTCTCAGCATATTCTGAAGGATTTTGTTATAAATCTCTATCCTTGTACACTTCTTCAAGCTAGCCTGATAGGTAAAGACTTCTGCTTTAAATATTTTCTCTGTTCAAGAGAGATTACAACTGCATTTACCTGATTTCATTTAAATGAATGTTAGAAATGTGCTTCAGTTGGATTCAAGATTTTTCAGAGTTCAGGAATACTCCTGAACACATCTGGGGCTTCAAGGGGAAGGAACTGTGAAAACTGAATTCAGACTCATAAGTTTGGAAAGAGCAGACACAAGCTGTAAGCCCTAAAATAAATACCGTGGAAAAGGAGAGGTATCCACTTGGAGCCTCTTGAATTTCACTGTTAATGGCTGTAGGTGTTCATCAGACTACACTAGTATGTATGAATCCCACCTTGATTCATGAAGCAGACCATTTGCTTTCAGGAAAGGAAGCTTGTGGGGGTGAAAGTAGTCCTGGTTTTCTATATTTCCTTTAATACTCAAGGGTATTCTAGCATGTGCCTTGCAGCTTTCCTGTGGTAACGAGCCCAAGTCACAGTGAGCAGAAAGTCCAGCCTGGCTGTGCCCTCGATGTGGGAGCTGATCTTGTTACACTGTGGTTTGTCTAGAGGAACTCAAGCCTTGAACTCTGGGGTGGCATTTTTTCTTATTTATTTGTTCTTTGTTTAGTCCTGCATTTTTACGTGCTGGCTGCAGGTCAGTTGTTGCTCAGCTAGCAGCTGTACTGGCCAATTTAAAGAGCTGCTAAGATGAACTAAAATGTTAGTTTGTCTGTTCATCCCTAGGCTTCCCAGAACTTCTAGCAGTAAATCTGGAAAATACATCTAATCCCACTGAAGCATTCACCAGCTTTTTTGACATGAAGGATTGTGTGGTGGCCATTGTTAATTTGTGTGCAGCAATAGAGTCTCTGGGACACAAACCAGTGATTAGGAGCTGTGTGATTTGGGGGGAAAGGGGAGAGTTTATTTGCTATTTCTGAATTAGGGAAGGAAGGCAGTTAAACTTCATATTAATGAACTGACTAGAGGAAACAGACTCAAAATCCAAAAATCCTGCCAAATATTAACTTTTTGTTGATGGTAGAATTTGTTCAGTTTATACACCTGCTGTAGAAGTGCTTTTTATCAGAAGTTGGGTCATTTCCAGGGATGAATATAAGCCTCTGGCCAATAATAGAATAATGGAGAGAAAAAAAAATAAAATCACAAGTGTCTGTCGATAGTGACTTATTCACATTTTCATCCACATTGAAAGCAAATATTTTTATTAATTTGCTGCAAGTTTACTTATCTTGTTTTTCTTAACATTTTTCTTTATTATTAGATTTACATCTTAATACAAATAATCTGATATATATTTAGATATGTTGTTTTGCGTATAACAATATAATTGGAAAGAAAGATAAAATTGAAGATAGCTACTGAGATACAATAAATTAAAGTTTATTAAATTTGTTTTCAGATCGCTACTGCCTCTTAACTACAAAAGGTAGAAACCCAAAATTTCATCATGATTTTGTTTTCCTTGTCATAGAGGTGGTGGTGCTGACAGGAAGGTTGATGATTACCGGGTAAACTTAAAAAAAAATAAAAAGAGAGTGAAATACCTGTGATTTCTCTAAGGTGGAATGAAAGGAGATCTCTCTCAGTGTTGTACTATACCTTTCTGTCCACAGAACATTGTGTACTTCCATAGTACACAATGGAAGCATTTGGCTCCAGAATGACCTTGCCAAATAAACTAAAGGGGGATTTGAGAAGTTTGGTTTGATGCTGTAAGTCCTTCAGAACTTGGACTCTCTTGCAAAGCTGGTGCAGGAAAACTGGGAAGCCTCCAGACAGAAGCAAATGGATAGAGATTCCTTATTAGGCTTCTATATTTATTTGTTCTGAACTGTTGGATCCAGTTTGAGGCAGAAACTGATGAAAATCAAAAGTGGTATTACTTGATCTTTCAAGTTGTTTCCATGGAAAGTGTGCAGTTGTGTGCTTCATATACTGGAAGAAACATATTGACTGTTGGGTGCTTCCGTTTGGAAAAATGCCCGGCTGTTAACTTCTGATCTGCCCACTGCTAGTGCTCTCACAGTGGCTGATGTGGAAAGGCGCAGCTCTCTTCCAATGATCTGAAATGAGCAGAATGACGCTTCCTTTTCCCTCTCCCTTGCTGCGTGCTGGGAAAGGGTGGCTGGCTCTGGCTGTGTGCACCAGCTCCTGCCTGTTGGCTTTCGGCGAGGGCCAGCCTCTCCAGAGAGGTCTGCAGGGGCAAATCGCATCCTGGCTTAACTTTCCTCTCTGGGACAAGCTAAGCAATTCTCACCAACTGTTTTGATCCACCAGAAGTAGCTCTAATTTATGTAAATGAATAGCACATCTGACTCTCCTGTTTGCTGTCTGAAGGCTGGATCCTATTTTCCATGGCCTCACTCCTCCTTCCCCCCCCACTCTCTCCTCCTTCCCCCAGAGGAGGACAGCGCTGCCATACAGCATAGCAGCCCTCAGTGCTGGAAGTGGCCAGTTCAGGACAACTGAAAAGGAATTTGAGCCATTACTGGAATTCTAATCTCAGACTCTTCTAGAAAAGAGCTTAACAGCTTTTTGCTTGTCCTCTTGGGTCTGATGTTTGACAGGAAATGAGTTTGAAGGGTTCAGGAGCAGGTCACAGAACTTGCCTTGCTGCCAGCTGCTCTGCCGACCTTAACAGTGTGTTTGCAGAAATCTGATACACTTGCTTATTATTAAAGCCTTTTCTCTGAGAAAAGTTACTTCCAAAGCCAGGTTCTACCAGACGTATTGCTAGCATATTGCATCCTCGCCCCTCTGAATTCTTCTCCACTGACACTTGTTATGACCTAAGACTCTAGCAATGTGAAAAATGCTGTTTTGTAATTCAAGGCAGAGTGAACAATTGTGTTTGCAGGCATGTTTATGTTTGTCTTTTGCAGCACTTATTTTGTTTGTCCTTTTATACCCATCTGTGGGATCTCAAAGAAACCTAGATACTTTCCTGATCTTGCATAATTGATGTTAGACTTCATAAAATACCTCAAATCTGGTCTCAGGAAAGCAATTTTAATGGATGGGCTGACTGTTTCCTGTGTAGCAGCTGAGAAGTATATTCCCAAGCAAATTTAAAAATAAAGCAGCCTCCATATTTTCTTGGAATCCTATTGGCAAGTCAGTGTTGTTCAGACTAGTACGAAGTTCAAAGAGGCCATGGAGACTTGCAGCATGTCCTTCTTTCTTCACCGTGTTTCTGATTTAGAAATTGCTTTCCAGATTAAAAATATCAGAGCAGGGCAGACCAGATCAGGACAGTGTGGAAGACCAGTAACTGAGCTATGCTGGCAGGAGAAGCTACAGCAGAAGTACCCTTGATCCCCTGTTTTGAGAGTGCTACATCTTCCCAAAAGGACAGTTGAGCAGCTTTGCACGTTGTCTTGTAGAGGGACATGTCTAGACAAAAATCCTTGCACAGAGCCTCTACTTCAAACCCAGGAGACCTTCTTTTCCCCTCTTCTTCCTCCTGCCCAGAAATTTTAGGTGTTCTTGCAAAAATATGAAATTAGATTAACACAATGAAATGTGAGATGGAATTAAAGTAGCAGAAAATATGTGAAACTGGCTATATCACTGTATTTTTTTAACATCTTTGTCTTTTTATTTCTCTCTCATATCTTCACTTCTGTAGGAATTTGACTCATCTGCAGCTTCTGCAGTTTAAAAATTACTGTGTAGGCCAGTCCACTATTAATGCAGAACTGAATAGTGTCGTGGTCTAACCAATTGCTCTATCACCTGACCCCACCTAGGAGGGGGAATCATGAAAAGAACAGGAGACCTGTGGGTTGAAAGGAAAACAGATTTAGTAGAATAATAATAATGATCTAATATTACCCCCAATGCTAAAACAAGATACAAAGTTATACTCAGCTTCAGGTAGCAGTTGCAAGCTGAGTGCTTCTAGCAGTGGCAGCTGAGCGCCAACACTGCGAGCAAGATGGCTCCAGCAGGGATCTCGGCAAATGGAGGAGGAGGCCCCAGGCATGGGGTGACTGGTGCGTCAGGCGGGACAGTCTTGG
>VZRW01008591.1:518028-599432 GCA_013398125.1 Aegotheles bennettii | reverse complement strand
CCCCCGAACCTCGCAACTTCTCAATTTGTAGTGAGGGTGATGTTTTTGGTATGGAATACTTTGGTTGGCCAGCTTGGGTCAGCTGCCCTGGGCTTTGCCCCTCTCACCCACTGCACCTGCGTGGTTCAAAATTACCCCCAACCTTGGGCACTGTAGAAACCTGCACACCAGAGCATGTCATCTCTTTTGTCTCACAGAACTGGACTCTGCAGTCTCTCAAAACTACAGTTTCTCTGAACAGAAAAATCATTTTAGCATTCTGTGCCAGCAAACCAGGACAAATAGTAACCCTCTAATTCAATAATGTGATTACCAGGCTTGGTAGCACTGAGCAAAAATAAGAGGTACCTTTTGCTTCAGCACTACATATGTACAGCACTGTATAGAATGGAAAAGTCAGGAATTAATAACAAGTAATATACTGACTTGAAAAGTTTCTAGTCTCCTTGTCCTCCTTAGGAGTTGTGAAAAGTCCTGCTGCCTCTCCTTAGCTGCACTATTTGAGAGGATCTACTTTTATCTCATCAGGAGCTCACATTTAAATAAAAGAAAAGTGGAAATGTAGCAAAACTATGATATTACTTTTTAGTGCAATGACTGCTGTGAGTATGGGTAAGTAGAATAGGTCATGAAGGGCACGAGTAATGCCAAAGCCAGTTGAAGCTTACTGCCTGTTCAGGACTCCTTCTATAGGATACAGTCAGGGTTTTCTATGTAAGAGCTGAAAAACTGTGGCAGGGAGAAACCCACCATGTAAAAGCAACAACAAAAAAGCCACCAATGCCCCAGCTGTCTGGTCCTTTTGCAAGTTCATCCCTCCCCAAAATCAGAACCAGTTGCCTTGCTGCTGATGGAGGAGCTGTAACAGACTGTATAGTTTCCCATGAGAGTACTTGGGAAGTTTAAAACAGGGAACAAGCTCCTTAGAAGGAATGCTCTGTGCATCTCCTTGCTATCAGATGAGGCAGCAGTCCTGTCTACATGACCTCTCATGTAAAACGTCCAGACTTCCAGCAGTGTAAAGTGGCAGCTCAAATTCGCATGTGATCTAAGCACTCACTTTCATGCCAGAACTGAGTCTTCAGAGTACAGGACATATTGCCACAAAGAATCACTGACTTTTAGATATTTATGAGCTTCTATTCTTTTCTCTGGTGTAACAATAGTTCTGGATACTCTCAGTGCATCAGAAGTGATGCCTTCAGTGTGTGCAAGATGAGAAACTTCGGGGCAGTGTACGCAGGCAGGGATTAGGCACACTGATAGTGTAGTAAGTATGCAAATGACCTGCCTCAAGAAACCAGCTCTATTAACTCTTTTTCTAGATGAGATGAAACATGGGACTAACCTTAGCAGCAGGAGTCAGTACCAGCTCTAGAATCAGAAGAGAACACGTAATTTTTCTTTTTTTAAAAAAACTGTTAAAGGATGCCTTGTAGAGGTAGATTTCCTGCCATGAACATCACTATTGCTAAGGCTGAGACCTGTTTTGAAAACAGACAAGGGAGGCAATTTCTGTTCTGTATTTGTTCTGAACAGTTTGGGTTATAAAGAAATTAATCTCTTTTAATGCAGCAATAATGGAGTTGTAACACTCGTCTGTAGTAAGGCTGGACATATCTGAAAGAGCATCTGTTCCAGCTATCCAATGAGGATAAATACTTATTCTCCAAAATAACAAAATCATCAGAATGATCTCAATTACTAAAGTGCTTCTACCTAATTCCTTGAGATTATAATAGAATCATAGAATGGTTTGGGTTGGAAGGGATTTTAAAGATCATCTAGTTCCAACCCCCCTGCCAGGGGCAGGGACACCTCCCACTAGACCAGGTTGCTCAAAGGCCTATACAACTTGGCTTTGAACACTGCCAGGGAGGGGGCAGCCACAGCTTCTCTGGGCAACCTGTGCCTCACCACCCTCACAGGAAAGAATTTCTTCTTAATACCCAATCTAAATCTACCCTCTTTCAGTTTAAAACCATTCCCCCTTGTCCTATCACTCCATGCCCTTGTATAAAGTCCCTCTCCAGCTTTCCTGTAGCCCCTTCAGGTACTGAAGGCTGCTCTAAGGTCTCCCCAGAGCCTTCTCTTCTCCAGGCAGAACAACCCCAACTCTCTCAGCCTGTCTTCATAGGAGAGGTGCTCCAGCCCTCTGATCATCTTCCTGGCCCTCCTCTGGACTCGCTTCAACAGTTCCATGTCCTTCTTGTGTTGGGGAATCCAGAACTAGACACAGTACTCCAGGTGGGGTCACATGAGGGTAGAGTAAAAGGGGAGAATCATCTCCCTCAGCCTGCAGGTCACTCATCTTTTGATGCAGCCCAACATACTGTTGGCTTTCTGGGCTGCAAGTGCATATTGCCCACTCATGTTGAGCTTTTCATCAACCAACACCCCCAAGTCCTTCTCCTCGAGGCTGTTCTCAATCCATTCTCTGCCCAGCCTGTATTTGTACATGGGATTGCCCCAAACCATGTGCAGGACCTTACATTTGGCCTTGTTGAACTTCTTGTGGTTCACACAGGCTTGCCTCTCAAGCCTGTCAAGGTCCCTCTGGATGGCATCCCTGCCCTCCAGTATATCTGCCACACCACACAGCTTGGTGTCATCTCATATCCTTCTCATTAAGAAAATTGAAAATTTTACCTGTATTCATCTGTAGGTAGATTCATATGTGAAGTATGATGGCAACAACGAGACTGAAGCTTGGCTTCAACACACTAAGTGAGAATGAAGCAATTGGAGGACAACAAATTCAATGGTAGAGGAAGAGATCAGTAGAGAAACAAAATCTCATCTCAGTAATTTGATTTGCTGCAAGCATGTAGTGGCAAAAGCCACAATAGCCTGGTTCTTGGTTAATGGTGACCTGCTGAGACAAGGATGCGATACGCTGGTCCTTCAGACCATTGTAAATTGGCCATGGCTTTGCTGAGGGCTTTCATAAACTTGAGGTTAAAGTGTGAGAATCTAAAGACTCTAACTCCTTAGCGAAGAAGTAGTCAGCCTTCCTGACCACTTTACCAAAAGATCTGTGTGGCAGGGGCCACAGGACATGTTTCACTTCTACAACTGTACATCCGAAACCAGAGAATGGATAACCTTCAAAAGTAGCTCACAGAAAGGAGAGAGCAGTAGTGCTCCAGAGGCCATATCTCCGTGTTGCGGAGTCTGCGATTCTACTTACAGCTTTACCCTAATCACTGCCTCAGCACAGCACTGGTATGGTGGTGGTCTCCTGTGGGTGCTGCCCTGGAAGTGTGTTGGCCCCACAGGTTTTCCTCTTTGCCCATGAGAACATAATTAGCTAATTCTTTTCATCATTCAGTTGCTCCTCTGCATTGTAAAGAGCTAAGAACTGCAGCTTTTAACTTCCTCTCTGCTGGTTGACTTTAACTTTTTAGGCAGATTAGCAAAGTACACTGATGAAATAAACACCAAAAAGGAAGTTCAGTCTTTGAAAGTTTAAAGACAGGAATGTTTGCAGAAGAGCTTCAGAGTGCACACAAGTTCTGACCCAGTGAAGTCACCTGGATGGAACCACTGAACTTTGTTTCACTGCACACAGTCTGAGTTTGGGGGATTCTTCTGCTTACGTTTTCATGGTTTTGTTTTTCTTAAAGAAGAACATTCCATTTTACCACAATGGAAGCTGAGAAACCAGTACTGTTCTTGACTGGGCCTTTCTTTCAGAAAGTTCATATCAGAAAAAAAAAAAGGTGACCCAAAAGATAATAATGATTCCAAGATCATTAATTTTCTCATTCTGGACAAAGTCCTGAAAAACTTGCTTGTAAAGGCAGAATTTGAGGGGAAACTCTAACATAAATAGTCATCCTTGACTCACAAGCCAAACAACTCTAAATGATGAATTAACAGCAGTTTAAGTCAAATCTGCATGTGGATTCTCCCTGTTTTGTCATATGTTGTCAGCTTTTCACATTTAAAGGTTCTCCTCACTGTTGTAAAAGAGCTGCACAAAAGTCAGAGGAAACAATGAGCTTGACTGTACATGAAATGATATCAAGTGTGCAAGTTCACTGGAGTGGAGAGAAGAAGCAGAAAACCACTGCTTTCTGTTACTACTTCTAGTCATCCTGGGTATGCTAACAGAAAATGGGTGGGAAAAAATGTTGAAAACAAATGTTGTTTTCTTAAATTGATGCTTTTCACAGCAATTCACCCTTGAGTGCTGAGGCTACATGCATTGAGTTTTTACTGTCTCATGGGATCTGTGATTACCTTAAAGGAAAATTCTGATTAAATACTATTTTTCTGAAACAAACTTGATTCTTCCTGCACAGCCGCTTTAGTAATCATCTCTTGAGGCCTGATCGAAAAAATCCAGTGGAGCTGCAGCGGGATTCATTTCATTGACTTCAATAAGCACTGGATCAGACCCATGGGGAATGAAGAATTACTTTCCCCTAATCTCTTAAATTCTTCTCCTCTCTCATTCCAAAGCGATTACAAAACTGGTGAAATGGAAGGAATAGTTTCTCTTGGTCTCGTGTTCTTCATCAATCTTCGGGTTTATTTTAGGCTATAAATTGCCCTAATCATGGATGCTTTCTTGTTTTTGTCTTACAATGTTTAGCTGCAGAAGGCCAAAATGCATGTTTACTGCCCTTGTGCAGCTGCTGTTGTACCGAGATTGTTTATCTGTATAATGCCTGTCTGCTGTGGCTTCTTAGGTATTTCACAATCTGAAAAGCTCAAAAGTCTACTAAAGAGTTTTCCAATTGATAAGAGAACTGAACCACAGTGTTCTGGGAAGGAATCTATCAGACTGAAAAAGCTAGGGTTTTTTCCCTTTGTGAAACCATTGCTGAGGGCTAGCATAATAATAGCAATTTTCTGTGGCTGTGCTGTCTTGTGGTGCTGCATGCCCCACTTTATTGCTGGCAGACCACAAATGTGTGCAGCAAACGGTTTGCTTAAGGGCTTGCATGAGGCTAGTAACAAGATACGTACAGTAGTTTTGTACAGTTGAATTGTATATCTGTAAATATTGTGCAGTGAATACTGTCACTCTACAACCGAAGTAGTTTTAGCAGTGATACAACTGTCCAGTGTTGCAGTGTTTCCAAACAAACGCTGGACTCTTCAGCCAGGCTTCCTGAGATGCGTGGCCACTGCTGTGTAAGAACCTGGGACTTTACATGCTGTGTGTCGTGGCATCCAACTGCAAGATGATGGAATTTTGAGTCTTGGAGTGAAATTTAAATTCCTGTGATTCTTCTTATCTCACATCCATCTTGTTCCTTGCAACCCAGCCAGCACCAGTTTAAAAACATTGGCAAGCGCTGAGATGTTCATGGTGATGAATATAAACAGGCTGTTGCAAACATGTCTGAAGACATGCAAAGTTGTTGGGACCAGGGCAATCAGGGCAGCCAAGGAGGAGTCTGACCCCAGGCACACAGAGTGCTGCCCCTACCCCTGCCGAGGCAGCCTCGCTCGGTGAAGTGTGGTCTGAGGCAGCCAGTGATGACTGGGAGCAGGTGAGTTTTGTAGATTCGAGACGAAAAACTGGTAAAATTCCTTGTGACCAAAGCCCTCCTTAAAGCCTGTACAGAAGCATTTTGGAGGGGTAGCGGGGGATTCTTTACATAAAAGGCAGTTCTCTCTTTGACTCGTGCTTCTCTATCCTTAAGCATGCCATGAGTTAGCTCTGCCTGTCTGTGCCAGGTAGAGCAGCTGACCCACTATTGCATAGGAGCCACATGCCAGGTACTTGCAAGGCTGTGCACTGTTTGAGTCCCCAAGTTGTTTGATTTGGATGACTGTTGCTTACACTTGGAGCCTCTGAAATAACTTCATAAAGAAGGGCCCGCAAAGCCCACAATTGTTATAAGAGGTTCACCTGTATTAAGCCCTAATAGTCTTGAAAAGCCCCTTGGGCCAGGCTTCCCACAAGCCACACTTGTGATTCTTGAGCTTGAGGCCTCTGGCTGTGTCCCTTGCTGCTGCTGCAGAGGAGAGACCAGTTTGTTTGCGTGTTGTCTCCATGTCAGGTGCATCACTGCCAAACTTTACCGTGACTGCATGAACTCTTCTGCACAACTTTTCATGAAAGAAAAGACTGCAGCCTTATGCAACAGATGGGGGGAGGAGGGTGATAGACCCTGAAGGCAAACTTATAGCAATTCAAAACACTAAACAAATGCTGCCACAACTGGACTATAGTCACTCATGCTCCTGCTTTGAGGATTAGGACTGCTCATGGAAAAATGTGTGTTGTGCTTTGTTTGGAACTCATCCCACATGTTAATGTTGTGATGTATAGCCTCCATCCTCCCCTTAAGTGTGGCTGGAGTGGTGAACATGCAGAAATGCTTTGTACAGAAAGAGAAGATTTCTAATAATAAACACATTTTGTGGGGGTGTGTGGTGAGTTGTTTGTTTGCTTGGTTGTTCATGTTTTTTCTAAAGAAATTATTTGTGAAAGATCATAAGTATGTGTCCTCAGAGCACACTGGTCATTGAATACTAGAAATAAACTGTCCTGCTGGTAAGAGTCCGCATCAAGGGCTCTCCCAGTACCCAGAGTTCTCTTTGCTATCACTTCATGCAGAAACGCCTGATGGTGAAGGCCAGGCGGCGGGATGCAGCGTGCCCCGGAAGAGGATGTTTGCAGAAGCAAGGGCTTGCAGAGGATGCCCAGGCTGCAGTCTGCAATCTGCAGTAGACTCCGAGTCCCTAGCTGGGTGAAGCAGGCTGGCTCTTCAACCTCTGAAGCAGCTGCATCTGTGAGGCCATTTCTCTGTCCTCTGTTTCGCTTCAGGAACCCTTTCCTCCACTGCTCTCTCTCTTTATTCGCCTCCTGGGATGCCCTTGTGAGCATTTTGAACATGTTGTCATCTCTGGACCTCTTCTTTTTCTTACGTAGATTGGACAAGTATTTTCTTAACGACAATAGCAGCCCTGTCCTTAGTTGCCATGAGTTGTCAGCTGTTGGGGGGGAAGGAGAAAATGAGCTATTGTAAGAATGATGCTTTCATGCCAACTGGAACAAAGAGCTTGGGTTGCTCCCCCTTTCCCCTTTGTTTTAGCTTTCTGGTTCTTCCCAGTCTTGGAGACAGCAAGACATTTTCAAAATCTTTTGCCTCTGAAGAATGCGGGGCATCAGTCTACCTTGAGGAGAGGAGTTTAGATAAATTCAGTGCAAATCAGACCAATGTCTGCATCTATTCTTACAGAGCGTGTTGTGACAGTGGGAAAACAATGGTGCACGCAGAGGCAAGGTGGTGGTTGTTTGCACGTTGGTACTGGCTGTCCTTACTTAAGCAGATATCCCTTTTCTGAAAGTTGTCGGACAAAGGGAGCTGTTGAACTGGAGTGGAAGGACACCTCTGGCTCTGAATGGTACCATCCATCATAAGTCACTTAGAGAACTGTGCTGCTGTGCGAGTCTCTTCCCTAAATTAGATTTCCTTAAGGTTGCTCTTATCTTTTGGTTCTCTTACCTTTCCCAACAACTGCAGTCGGCATGAATTGCACAACAGTTAAGTGACCCGACAGTCCAGAAAGAGGTATGTGAAATCCTAGTTGTGCCTTGAATCATTTGTATTTTTGCAATCTCTGTCTGCTTTTTAAAATGTTCTGCTGCTTCTTTGCCACTACAGTTAGAGCTTGTGTCTCTGTTCTGTTAATTGCAGCCCTGCAGCCTTCAGTGAGGTGACCATGTAGGGTGGAAGGGAAGAGAGAGTGTTGAACAGAAGACAGAATAAGCAGCTACAGGGCAGGACTGAGCAAGTAAAGTGGTCATTCTCACTCATCATTACGGGGAGTGTGGAGAACCTGTACTTTTTCCAGCATGGCCTCTACTTGCAGTAAGTGAGCGATACTATCTTTTGTTAAAAAAGGAGGGGATAGTGTAGATGAATACAGCAGCCTTTGCAGGCTGTCTGGAACAAGGCTGCCTATAAGGGTAAGAGGCACTCTGACACAGTAGAAACATTCCCACCTGCAGCACCATGTTGCACCTTGTTTCACTGATCAGTGCCATGGTCTTCAGACCATCTCTTCTCTGGCTGAACATAATAAGGTTGAGTGTTTCAGTATTATGTTGGCCCTGTTTGGCTCCCTAATCACCTGCAGCAGGGACAGATTTCTGTGACACCCACAAAGTGCTGTGATGGGTTTTATTGGAAGTACATTCCAGTTCAGGGAGCAAGAAGGTTTGGGTTTCTGTGAGCATATGGGTCACCTTGGACTCTGTTCCATCCTGTTGGCCACTGTTGACCCTATCATCTGGATAACTGCTTTTGGGGATTTGTTCCTCACAGTGGCTGCAGCTCAGATATACAGGGGCACAAGGTATGACTGCTTGCACTGGCATGGTTGGGGAATGCAACACAGCGATCAGGAGAACCTCATGACTGGATCTGCAAAAGAAGGTCCCAGCTGCCTGTTGGCTCTGTGAGCTCCAGTTGAGATGATGGTGGCACTGTGGCACATCTGTCAAAAATTACACAGGTTGCTGGGAAACCAGGGGGATGTGGGGTGGGACCAGCCTCCAGCTTCACTGGAGGAAAACTGAACTCCCATCTCCCTTGTGCACAACTGCTAGAAAATTCACAAGTAGCAGCAACAAAAATTGAATTCACAAGCAACATTTTGGACTTTGAGATATTTGTAATGTTTGATTGTTGTTGCAGTTTTCTGATAGTAAATTACAGCTACAGACAAGTCCTAAAAGATGATAGAGTGTAGATCATACAGTCTGCTGAGAGAATACAGGCATGGGGTTATATTGAGGATTTGTCACAGACTGATAATAGTTTAGACTATCTGCTAGGGGTTTAGGTCTGATTCCTAAAACTGTAATTCATGCATGTGATACTTTTTCTCCCTGAAGCCTCATTAAATGTATATTTTAGTAATTTGCTTTATGTTTCTAATACAGTTGACTGACCCCTAGTGCTTAAAGGAATTTCTTGTAACAGGAGTGTTGGAGCTGCAATGGGATGATGGATAGCATCAAACTGTAGGACAGCTTGCGAGAGGCATCAGATGTGAAGTCAAAATGTGTGCACATATGAGGTACAAATAGCCTCTGGCAATAAATATAGTTCCCTATTGGCATATGAGTTAGTATGTCACAAGAGCATTAATCAATATGTTTACTCCAGGAATTATCCTAGGGCTGAAGGGCAATCTGATCAGCAGCAGAAGGATATTCGGTGCTGCCAGAAAGAAAGCTGCAAACAGCATAGGAATTTGAGAAAAATGCATTCAATGCTGTATTTGTAATGGTTTTATATATTTGTATAAATGCAGAATGTATTAATTATATTCCCACTGCTTATAATCCAAGGAAATTTGAGAAGATAATATTTTCCATGGATGGTGATAATAAATGTGATCTGTAGTAAGTAGTTAAAAGTTATTTGAGCCAAAATTCCATAAAAATTGGCAAATAATTTATGGGCAGTTTTTCTGGAAAACTGGCAAGAAAGTGAACTCGGGGAGTGTTGCTAGAAATCTGTATGTTTAGCTATGCCTCTAATACTGCTGGAAAAAGCCAGGAGGTTTTATACTGGCTTATGCAAAAATATGTAAAATGATGAAATGCTACAGGAAACTGAAATTATTTCCCCACCACTTTTACGTTGCTCAATGCAGTTGCTGTGCCAGCCACCTCGTCCTGGGGCCAGGCAGCACAGTTGCTTTGTCAGCCCTCCCTGTTCCTCCAGGGCTGAGCCAGGGGTGCTGCGGCTGGCAGGGCTGTGAGTGCCTCTGGACTGCACCATCAGTGCACCCACTGGTGTGATTACCTTAAAGGAAAATTGGCCCTGTCAGTGTTTTCAGCTCGGGGAGGCTGAGGCATTTCCTTCAGCTGTCCGTGGGAGTTGCTGGTATTTCCACAACAAGGTGTTTTTTTCACCCATTGAGAGGGGAAGCTTTCAAAATTAGAAGCTTTCAAAGCCTTGTGTGTATTTATGTGGTTATGTAAAATAAACATATCTTTTAATTCATATGTTTAGAGCTATATTTACCTGTAAAATAAAGGTATCTCTAAACATACCTATTTAGAGATGAGACTAAAGCCAAATCTACCTTGTAAGCCCCAGATTGCCCCTGTCCCTTTTCAGCCAGCAGACAGGCAGCAGAGCCAGCTGCAGAGATAAGAGTCAGCCTCCCCGCGGCACTGATTAAAACCTCCTGATCTGAACTCCCGCAGACTCCCAGCACTTCTGATCCAGATCTGAGCTTGGTGGCACAAGCCTGTTTCTAGTACTAGTGCAGATAGCTGAGCCACTACAGCAATCACGGGAGAGCACTAGAAAATGGAAGAAGTGAGTCACATGAGGGAGATGAAAGCCAGTGCTAAGTGCTGTGATTATTCTATCAAAACGACTCCTATAAACATGTCTTTAAAAAAAAAAATAAAAATCCTTAGCTAAACAATACCATCAGGTGATATTAACTGGTGACACTTTCTGACTTTGTGTATGCTTTGCTTTGCAGCGAACTCTCAGGAGCCGGGGGGCAGCTGCACTCGCCAGGCCGGGGAGCTGGAGACGGGCTAGCAGCACCCTGACCAGGTGTCACACAGAGTCATTTGTGCCGGTACTGCCCTGGAAACAGGTTTGCCAGTGCCCCAGTGAAGGGCAGGAGGGATGCAGCGGGTGGATGTCACAAGGAGGTACCCAGATACTCCTCCTCGGGGCCCTGGGTGACACCTGCCCCGGGACAGTGGGGAGAAGAGCACTGTCCCATAGGGCTGTGGTGAGAGAGGAGTGTGCGACCAGGCGTGTAACACTGCTCACTTACTCCTTAAATGGGCTTAGCAGAGGTGGATTCAGATGTGGTTATGTAATCTGACAAATTATTTGCTGCCGGAGCAGGAGACCTAACCTGTCCCCAGGGGTGTTTTGTAATGCCGCTTCCTGTACCTGTGCTGGCAGCAGGCAGAGGTTCGCTGCAGACTGCAAAACCTGGCCAGAAATCAGAGTGAATTTCTGGGGCCTCGATTGTGGTCTTCTCTTCTTGGGATGGTAGTTTGGAGCCTGTCTGTGAGTCTCTACATACACTGCATTTACATTTTTTTGAGCTCCACTGTCAATATACCAAGCAAAGTCTGCCATGGTTTGGTTCAACATCCATGGGTCACACAGTTAACAGCTACCACAAAACCAGTAAGTCCAATTGTTTTAGTGCTTGGATGGTTGGATGAAACCCACTGTTTTGCTGTGTTGGTTGCACTTGAAACTGCTGTCAGCAGGTCTCTTTGGACTTTGCAAAAAGCCCCTTTAAAATGTCAAGATGATGTAAGGTACCTGTGTCCCACCCTTCTCTTGGGTGTTCTTGGCTCCACTGTTCTTGACCTGAGTAATTTCAGTACTATTTGTTTTGAGTAATTTTGGGTTTGCTGCTGCATGTCCCTGTGAATAAGAAACAATGTTTCTATTGGCAACAGTTAGTTCTCCATCCACCCATGTCTCCTAAAGTATGATAAAAGCGCAGGATGAGCTCCCAGTCTCTGACCTTTCCAGTGTGTTTGTGTGTTTTGTCGCCCAAGTGGACTGAAAGCAACATTTCATCCTTTAAATATTCACATGTCCGTGCTAATGGGAGAAGTCATCAGATTTGGGTCTGGACTTTGAAGATACGTTGGTATTTGGATTTGGCAGTTTGGTTGATGCCACTTGTAAATCCAGCTCCAATTTCCATAACTTGAGAACTTAATGTGTGAAATCACTGGGAGCTATGCCATGCCTGTTTGGGTGTTACAAATTCATACTCATAATTTCCTGGGTTTGAGATTCACTGTTTCTATCTGAACCAAAGTTAAGCAGGGAGAAGCAGGTTATGAATAAGGTTAGCTGTCCAGAGATTATTTTTTTAATTTGCATGTTCATATTTCTGGGAACTCCACACTGCAAAACTCTGGACCAAAGGTCTTCTCAGGTTTAAAAAAGCAAGAAGGTTTCTTACAAGTCTGTGGGAGGCATCTCTTTGGCATCTGAATGCTCTTGGCTGCAGTCTTCAAGCCTACTGGGAAATGAGTGAGAATCTGGTCTTCTGCACACAGTGTCAGAATGCCTGCTAGTTTTAAACTTACATTTTTTAAAATGGTTAAAACACTTTCTGTTTAAGAAGATTGAATCTCTCAAGAAATATGTCTGCTGCAAATGAGACGACTGCAGCTCATATAAGCTTCTCCAAAGTTTGATGGAAGTTCCCTGCTAGATCTGTACACACACCCTGTCATGTTCTGAGTTATGGAAAGTATCTCTGTTGAGTTCAGATTTCATGATCATTTGTTCCTTTCACAGACTGTAATTTGTTTACTCTTCACTGAAATGTTGAATCACTAAATTAATAACATTTACTGATGTCAGTGGCTGCAAAAGGTAGAAGCTGTCACTTAGTAGGAGTGTTAATAGACATGTTGGATGACATTGCAGGATGCCTAACTTATTTTTGTTCTGCACTGCTACACAGCCATGGTTTTTATCTTGCTGTGTTCTGGAATCAACAAGACCTGCTCTTGCATTTCCCCCACTCCTCCTCCGTGGCCTAGAAAGGAAAGTGCAATGCTGCTGCTGTTCATGGGGGCACACAGCTCTGTGGTAACAAGGTGATGGTGGCTAAAGGTCCTCTGTCACTGGGTGTCTGCCTCAGAGCATCTTCAGCTCCGAGCTCTGCTTTCTTTTCCCTAGATGAGATACACCCAGCCTATGCTAGAGTAGCTACTTCTCAATGTGTGACTGTAAAAATGTAATTATCTCCTAATGTGAGATTTTTGCTTGTGCTGTGTCTAGAACATAGATTATTCTTATTCCAGAATAGAAAATTATGTATAAAGTATATACCTATACAGTATATATAAAATGTATATACCTGAATAGAAAAGTACTGATATTGTTTGCAAGTGAAATGAAGTGAGGCTGGAGTGATTGTTTTGTTGTATGCTCACCTGGGTCTCGTTTCCTTGTTTTCCTCCCCTTAAAAAGCCACTAAGAGCCTATATTAGAGAAAAGAAACTCCTAGACTTCTTGTCAGGGTCACATAGTGCTTACATGATAAAAAAGGAATGTATATTCTTGAGCACACCATGGCTTACTTGACCTGGTGAAATCTTAGGGCCTGGGATCCCATGAGAATTACAGACTGTGGAGTTTGGACTTTTCCCTATGCATCCATGTTATTTTGATAAGAGGCTCCCTTCACAGCTCTGCTGCTTCTATGTGACCTTGCACAAACCCCTAAACTTCTCAGTTCTTCATCCTTCTGCTCAGTGAAATACAGAAAATCTTGATTTATCCCTGCCTTACAGGGCTAACATGTGGCTTGTTTGCACCGTGTTGTGTGATTCCCTGATGAAAGCTATCATGTAAACTCTGATAATCCAGCATGCCCATAGTGAAAAGCATGCAGTCTGAATAGTTAGGCATGCTTTCTTCTCACTTTCAGAGAAGACAAGTCTTTCAACATGTTTTGTTTTCAGATTTTGATCTTTAACCTTGATACTTATGATGGTTGGAAAAGGGAGAGGGTTGGCAAGTGTGTTTCTGGTAGAGATTAACCAGACCAAGACCAGTGGAACAGCTGGGGGGGATCCCAGCTCTTTCTGTACAGCACACCTAGCCCAAGAGTAAAGTCTGTGTCATGTCAGCAAGGAAAGATCTGCCTCCACTTGGCAACTAGTCTGTAATACTAAACTCACTTTCTTGCTGTTCTTTTTCTCAGTATTGCTGGTATTTTCTTCACCTTCCTATGTCAGCTTTCTTCTCCAGGCACAAGGAGGATCACCACTGTGTTCTCTTAACAAGCCCAAGATGAGGAAGTAATGCTAAAAATGCACTTAAGAATCCTTCTTTCCCCGCTTGTGAAAGGGGAGGATACAATATGGGAAAGTTTTAGGATTTTGCTTTGACTTTGATTTGCCAAAGTGTAAAAACTACATGAAGCAGCCTGGGGTTTTAGTTTCATTTGTTCTGTCCTCTGGTTTCATCATTTTGGAAATGTAAACAATGCACAAAGTGCCTTGTTGCAACACATTCCGATAAGACCAGTATAAAACTGGCCTGGTTACATGATTGTTTTAAATTCCCATTGCCCGTAATATTCTTTCTGATTAAGTAATTCAAAGGTATAGGTCCAAATCAAGGTGTTCTTGATCTCTCTTGTTGCCATACTGGCTTCTACTGTAGAAAAGACTAAAATTTGACCCGCTTCCTGCAATGGTCAATCTGCACTCCTACAGCTTAAATGTTAGTACAGTATTTTGGAAGAGGCTGATACCTTTGTGACACTGGGTGAAGTGCTGCGGTCGCACTCCCCTCCTTGACTTGCCCCAGGACAGGGATAGGTTGGAGGGGCAGGGACCATACCTACCGGACTAACTTCTGGGTATGGAGAAATGCTCACTGGGCGTATTGTGAGCTATTCCCACCTACATCCATCTCCAAAATGTTCTTTATTAGAGAGGTTTTGCGTGTGTCTGAGCAATTTCCTGAACAAAGCTCTTCATTTGTAAATCTGATTCGTCTGCTATATACCACTAGTGCTATGGTAATAAACAAGTGACAGTTCTCACAATTAATGCCAGCACACGACTAGCCTCTTTCAGGCTAAAAAAAGGAATTCCACAGGCTTGTGAGTTCAGCTATGAGGAAAGAGATTCTGAAATACTAACTACTTGAGGGGATTAGCAAAAACTGTGAACGTTTGTCTTTCAGGTTAATAGCTTGTGTGGATGCTGTCATTCTGCCCTCAGGACCCTGTGGGTTGGCATCAAGGTTGTCTCTGAGCGTGTTGAGAGAAGTTAAAGTATTATTAATATGGGCCACATTCCACTGATATGCAGCTTCGAGGTGCTGAGGACGCCCTTGTTAAAATTTTGGCAGATCATCACAAGCATCTTCCGTGTTATTGGCCTGAGGGAGGTGTTCCTTCATCAGCTGCATTAGTCAGGGAAAAGGGGGAAGGTTTCAAAACAAAGCCAAAGTTCAAACTCAGAAAAAAAATTCTTTTGCCTTTTTAAACTAGTGTATGATTCTGGGGCATGTAGTTGCAGGCATGTGCAAAGCCACAGGAGTCGTGAGGAAGGTGTAAGGCTTGCCGAGAAGGGAGCTCTCGAGCTTTCTGCATGGTCTGACAAGTACTGATTCCTCTGTTAAAGACTTGCACTCTGCCAGGAAGTTTTCCAGCTGAAGCAGACATGTTCCTAGCAATGAGAAAAACAGCTTACTGAACTTTGATCAGCTTTCAGAAAATGTCTGAATTTTTACTGTAAAAACCTTTTCACCCGGCAAGTGAACAGAATGCACAGGGCTTCATGACTAATAGCAAAAACTAAAGCAAAATGAAGGTGTCATAAAGACAAAGTCTGTTCCTTAGAACCTGGTCTCCCCAGAAGGCTGCTCAGGGGGCATCCTCTTTGGTTGGCCTCTTGCAGCTGCATAAGGAACATGTTGAGAAGTGTTAATATAATAGATACCAGTTCTGCTGGCTCTTCAATGGGGAATCTCAACAACTGGGTGAACACATCAGAAGCAGTGTTCTATGAGTCTTACCCTACTAGTCCCTGTCCTCTAAGCATAGGTTACATACAGAAGAATGTGAATTCTCTAGAAAGGGAACAGACAAGATAGCAAATTAAAAAGCATTGCAGAAATAAAGAGAATCCCCATTACACTAGAACTTTGTATCTGTTGTGCATTTACTTTGAACAAGAATGCTGCAATCTGGTTTAAATAAGTGAGCATGCTTTAAGTTCCTTTCTGTTATGTACTAAGTGTTTTCAACCCCAGCTCTCAAGTACAGACAGGTAAGTCCAAAGAAAATGTAATTATTGTATATAGTTAGCTTTTCTCCCTGCCTCTAAGCTTAGAATCTGGTCAATTTTCAGTTTGTAAAAATTCACAATGTTGTCAGGCTTGGTGAAGCAATACTAACTTTTGTGTCGCTGGGGACCTCCATTCCCCACTGTATTCTTCACTGGAGGCAATTCCTGACCACTGTAAAGATTCAAGTGGTCCCTGGAGTGGTCACCAGTTCTGGCAGAGTCACAGTTTGAAAATTACTGTGGGTTTTATGCCTAAACTTTCTGGTGAGTGGGGCAGCAGTTGAACCTGCTGCTCTGCTCTGGCACTGGTGATAGACCTGCTTTGAGCAGGTCCCTGTTGACCCATGTTTTGTGATGCTTCATGGTAGTTCATGGAGGTGACACCGAGGTTCAGTAACATGCAAAGCCAAGGAAGCAGAAAAGGCACAGAAACCAGACTGAATAATTATAACAGCATTAGGCCACAAAGGGGTGTTGAGGGCTGGCAGTTGGGTTCACATGCCTGTACATATGCTGGGGTTTGCCTACTCCTACTGTGTTAAGCTAGAAGTGTGAAGATGTAGTTCTCCATCTTAAGAGATATCCAGCCTGCTTGGAATGTTTATAGCAGTTAAAGTTTCTCTGTTCTGAACAGGCCAGAAAGATTGGTGTGTTTTGGATGAGTGCATCTTTATTCATATTTCAAAAATGCCTGCATCTTAAATTACCTACTGCAAGCTGCCATGAAAAGTGAAGTGTCAGGGAAGGACCTTTATACATTTGTAAAATGATCCATCACGCTGATGTTGTATTTGTCATCTGATTTTGAAAAAAATAGTACAAATAGAGGAGAAAATGTTTCCTATTTTAAATCTGTGCAATTACCCTATCTGAGAACAGTTTATGAATCCAGTTGGCCTGCTGTTAATCTAGGAGGGATTCTTTGGACAAAACATCTAGTGTATTTTGTACAGTTTTAGCTGAAAACAAATGATCTTTTGAACTATCCACTTTGAAGTGATGTTCACTGGCTAAACTCAACAAAATTTTAAGTGTGCGTTGGGGGGGGTGTTAAGAGAAAACTGAAAACAACATTATTTGCTGTTAAGAGAAAACTTTCATCGGGGTGAAGAGAAATTATTTTGGATTGATACTGATCTGCAAATTGTTGCAATTTGGACAGTTGTATCACCCAAACCCACCCAGGAGGGGGAATCAGGAAGAGGAAAGGAGACCCGTGGGTTGAAATTAAAACATTTAATATAATAATAATAATAACAAACTAATATTAACCCCAATGCTAATATAAGATACAAAGTTATACTCTGCTCCAGATAGTAGTTGCAAGCTGGGCACTTCTAGCAGTGAGGGCTGAATGCCAACACTGAGAGCACGACAGCTCCAGTGAGAACATGGTGGTCACAGCAAGCAGAGGAATAGGCCTCAGGAATGGGATGACCAGTGAGACAGATGGGACCCTCTTGGGAAGTCAGCTGTGGTAGAAGCCCCCAAACATCCTTGCAAAACTTCCCAGTTTATAATGAGGTGACATTTATGGTGTGGAATACTTGGGTTGGCCAGGTTGGGTCACTGCTCTGGGCTTTGGCCCTCTCACCCACTGCACCTGCATGGTGCAAAACCACCCTTGATCTTGGTCACTAGGAACACCTGCATACAACAGCTGGGGATAAACAAAAACCACACATCTTTTCTCTTTTGTTCTCACAGAACTGGACTCTGCAGTCTCTCGAAACTACAGCTTCTCTGAACAGAAAAATGATTTTAGAATTCTGCGCCAGCAAAACCAGGATAGAATGAAGTAAGGAAAAATAATTTCTGCCCCATAGCTTATATTAATAAGTACAGGATAGTCATGCCCAGCAGCTCACTGCACAGAGAAGAGAAACTACAAAAATTACTCAGGAATCCCTTGTTCTCTCTGGTGCATTTGCAGGGGGACTTGCAAGCTCAGCAAGTGCAGTCTGAAAAGCTTGGTCATCACCTCCATGTTTTTCCCTATGGGGCCTTCAGATGGATATAATGCTGTGCTCCCAACCATTGTCCTGCACCCCACTAGTAACATCCTGGGCCAGAGCTGCCCATCCTGCAGGAGGTAGGGAGGTCTCCTGTGTGGGAAGCAGCACTGTATTTGCAGCTTTCCAGCCTGCCAGAGAGAGTGGGTTGGTGGCAACAGCAAGCAAGCCCACAGCAGCTATGCTGGCTGCAACCCACCTCTTTGACAGGGAAGGAATCCACAGCCAAGCCCAGTGGAAGGGGAGTGTCTGGCCCACGGGGCGGGAGGGCCATGGTGTGCTGGGGTGGCAGGAAGGTCCACTGCAAGAAGGCATTGTCCAACCAAGACAGTCTCCCACAAGAAAACTAGGGCACGTTTAAAGTTGACTTGGTTCAGCCTCTGTCAAAGCAGATCCAGGAGCCTTGCTCTGTCTCCTGGGGCCTTGTTGAGTCAGTCAAACGGATATTCAGGGGTATGCTGGAGCAGAGCTAAGCCCAACAGCACACAGCTGTTCTACCATCATAGAAAGTCTAACTTATGAAGAGGAATTTTTCCTTGTTGATTTGTATGATTTTCTTTGGAGAGGGATGGTCCTTAGGGCTCTCTGCTTTTTCACTCATCTGGTAAAAAGCCCCATTTTGGGACTTCCCAATTCTCCTAGCCAAGAAGAGCTGGATTCTGCTTCTGGCTTGCTCAGAAGTGGTTGCTCAAGAGCAAAATGAAGCATTCCTGTCAGGAATTGGATACACAACATCCAATGTGCTCCTGGGGTCAGAGAAATAGGTCTTAGGCTGGAAGAGAAATCCTCCGCATGGCAGTGCATTACGTCAGTACAGAAACAAACCATCCAATTTTGCATTCCAGTATGGAACACAGCAGCCAGGTGATATGTCCAGCAATATGCAAGTTTAATAAACTTCCCATTGGACTTGTGGACAGTATAAATAGTTCCATGGTATCTGCTTAACAAAGCCAAATCGCACACCTCTCCATATTACAACTGGAACAGCTACAATTAAGGGACTGTCAACATTTCCTATCTGGATAGATGATTTAGCTGCTTTGCTTCACATCAGGGCTAACTTGGCATTTGACTTACCCAGTGCTGCTGCAAGATTTCTGTTTTAACTAAGTATAGTTTGCATCCACTGGCTATGTCATTCTTGAGCTTGAAAAAGGAGTTTTAAACAGCATTAGAGTAGATGGAAAATGAATATTTAAACACATAATTTTGCAAATCCCTAGGGAATGAAAAGAAACTTGGAGGCAGACCCACACAGTGTCTGGAGATGGCAAACATTCCTTCCCTTCTTGCTTTTAGTTTTAAAAAGGTCCATGGGATTGAACTATTAGTCATTAGTGTTTGCCCCCTCTGCTTTCTGTTCCATACTGGACACACAGTGTATAGAAAGCAAACTTATTGCACTGTGTAATAAGATTTGAATGCAAACATTTAATTAACATTATCTGTTCAGAAGCATTGTTTAAACAAAAGTTAACCTTTCTGTGCCAAAGCTGAATGAAAGTTTGAAACTGAAGGTTAGGTTTTTTGCTCCTCTGACCAGTGCCATGGATTGATGTGCTGTTGATACAACCGCTTTCTCAGATTTCACATATGGAAGTCTATGATGGAGTAGTAACTTCATTAATTTGGCCCATATTGATTCAGTTGAATACTAATATTTTGACCTTATTCCCTAGGTAATATTCTTTCTGCTGCACAAACTTGGAAAGCATGGCTATCCCTGTGGTGTGAGCCACATTTATGACAACTTTCAGAGAGATAATATTTCACATGTAAACACATGACTGTTGGTTCTTAACACTTTCTGTATTATCAGAAAGGTATGGATCCTCATTGTCCTGTGGTTTTTGAGTGCTCCTTTCTTTGCCTTTTTTTTAGTACCCTGAGGTTTCTATTTCTGCGTGTTCTGGAACCCAGGAGGGACAAGGATGTGAGTCCTGTGCGCAGCTGACCTCACCTGGGCTGACACAAAGTTTTGAACCTTGAATCCCAGCACAGAGGATAAGGATGCATATCTACAAAGGTATTTAAGCAACCAACTCCTTTAATGCTTTTGTGCATCTAAAGCCCTGTAGTCGATCCACCAGCCTCCATTAAGTAGGTATGTGGAGAAACTTGTCATCAGTTGCACGCTGACTGACCCCCACAGTCTGACTCAGTAATCACTGAGGTGGCATCTGCCTAGTTATCCCAAGGAGGAGGAGGAGGAAAGTGGGCTAGGAATTATGTTTTATGAAATACAATACAAATTCCTAACCCAGTTTTCAGTCAGGAGAGCATGTTATTGTTTAACAATTGATACTGCTTCATGGAAGCTTATGTTCTGTGTCTTAATGGAAATTCAATTAAGTGAACTTCTATTTTAAAACACTGCTCTTTCCTGTTACTGATGAAGCAATAACAATTACAGAACATGGGATTTTCTGGGAGTGTTGGTTGTTTGTTCTCATTGATATTAATGTTGCTGCCTCTGTTTGAACCTTATCTATAATACTCCCTGAGGCAGCCCACTAGAGACCTAACTGATTTCATTGGTGACTCCAGGCTGGTGTGTACTTGCTGCTCACTAAAGCAAGAAGAAAAGCATGTCCCGCAGCTGCAGGAGTTAGTGCTAGAGGTGCTATGGCCCCAGTGAACAGGACTGTACATGACAGTAGCTGAGGTTTGTGGCATACTCTACCTACGGGCTGTTGGTGACATCCAGATGAGCTCGTTTCTCTACATACAGAACTGCTTCTGTCACTAACCAGGCCAGAAACCAAAACGTTCACAAGTGGTGCAAGTCCATTGTCTAGTCCTTGCCTTTCCACACGCATTACAGCTCAGCAAATGCAGAGATTTGAATCTAACATGACAAGAAGTGTCAGAATTGGGGATTAATTCTCTTTGAAACAATTTCCGTGATGGGATGTTGCCAGGAAGCTTGACTCTGCATTCCTTGGAGAACCCAGATTCCCACAAACTGTGAGGACAGGACTGTGTGGGCAAGGAATGCGGCATGAGCTTGTAATCTTTTCAGCTAGATAGAGATATCTTAGCACATAAGTGGGATGCTCTCAAGAGCCTGCTGTGCCAAAAAGACGATGTTTCTAGGACCAGGACCATTTATAGAATGCTGATGTTTTAGTGCAGAGCACGTTTTTATAATTGACTTCTACAAATGTTAAATACCAGACCAATTAAGCTTGACAGTGCTGACAGAGCCTTAATTAAATCAGTGTGAACAATATCAGTCTTGCATAACTCTGTTTCCATCAAAAGCATCAGAAATTATGATTTTTTTTTTCATTGTCCCCTGTAACAGATGAAATTCTGACAGCTTGTTCCCATTTCCAGTACTGCTGGTTCATTAATTTGTGTCCATAATTCTGAGCTTTCTACTCCACTCCCATCTCCCTTTGGTTCTCAGTTTTGCTTCCTTAGCCTTGACATTTTGGCTCATTCCCTACAATGCTATACACTGGCTACAGAGAGTTCGAGCGTGCCTTTCCTGTAACCCTTCTGTCCCTCCATTTAACAGCAAAGGGTACAAACCTGCAGTCCTTCCACAAGGATGGGTCTTGCAAAACACTAACTGCCAAGAGCTTGCATTTGGTGTTCAGCACTTCTTTTTGCTTTTTGGAGACCGAGTCCCTAGGCAAGCCTGTCATTTAAGCACAGTGGAAATTCAACATGCAAGTAGATTGCTGAGCCAGGACTGTTCCTGGATGTTGGCAATCCACGTGACTTCTGTGAAACCAAGTGCTGACTAATTACTGGGTATGTAAGAGTTAAAGGTAATGTAATGTCTGGTCTTGTTGTCAGTCTCCTACCTGTCTGCCCATGCAGAAGGGGACCGCTCACATGCCAGCCTTTGAATCATGCAGCAAGACAAGAGCAGCCACATGTGCAAAAGAGCACAAGCTAGGGCAAAGTCCTCTGGTTCCTGCACAGATGAGGAGCAAAAATCCTGGCAGGTCCCCTGGTAGTAGTTCACCTCTTTCTCCAGTTTCGATACCTGCAATTCAATACCCACCAAAGCAGCTGTTACCTGAGGTGAGGGCAGGAAATGCTCATGTGATTTTTGCAGCTTCAGACTGTTGGTCTTCTCCCCAGGGGACCACAACACTGAAAGCTGGTTGTTCCCTACTGTCACCAGATAGCAGGGGAGCACTTGTTTTGTCGGTGGGGAACAGAGAGCATGAATCTGGTTTCATCTGGCCTGATGCCACCCACGGGTCCCCCCAGGAAAAGGAAATTCCCAGCTGCTCCCAAGGACAGCTTGAAGTCCTCTCTTTTTCTGGAAATGGTGCAAGGGGAACTTAACCTAGACGTGATAGCTGGGATCTGGCCTGAAGTCTGCTCTTCAACTCAAGAAATAGTTTGCCTGTCTCTCCCTAAATATTTTTGGCTCTCTCTGCTTAAAAGCTTTATATAATTTGACAAAACTACTCACACATCCAGCACTGCAAAACAGATAAACAAGGAGAGGAGCTGAGTGTATAACAAGCTGGAATACAACCAAAACTACTTAAAGGCTGTGATCAACTTGGTAGCACACAGGAATGACCATGGGTGGTCACAAGGGTTGACTTGAGTTCTGCTCTCTCTCTCTCCTTCTTTTCTATCCCATTTGCATCCTTGATCTCCAAGTTAATTATTTTGTGATAACTTAGGCTCTTGTGAGTAAATGTTGTTTGTAACTCCAGGGAATACATGGATCAAGTTCTTAGTGCCACCATGTCCTGAAATCCCATTTCTTAGACTGCAGTTCATCTTCTTGACTGTTCTCCATTTGATTTGTGTACAGAATCAGACTGCATGGTGTAGAATGCAAATAAAGAGGTTGTGTGGAAGACTACTAGAAGATTGTAATCTTCTGGTCTTATCTCTCATTCCAGACGTATCCTGAAATGACTCATTCTTTCTTCTAATTTCACAATGTAAGCATTTCACAGAGGAGGTGACATCTTTCAGTGCTTTAGCATTTCATCTCCCTATGTCTTCACATTTTTTTCCACTTTCTCATCTGCATGTTACCAACTTAATTAAACTGCACAATGACTTTAAAAATACAAACTTTAACAAAGACTAATGAGGATGTTTCTTGGCAGTTGGTCACTGTTTTGCCTTGGGCCCATAGCTTCGCTTGCCGCTCTCCACTGGGCAATGAACCCATGCTTGTGTTTAAAGATAACTGCTCCGAGCATGATTATATCACAGTTTCTGTTTATGCTTTCAGGAGGGTTTAATGTTGTACAATCTGCCCATTATAACCACATTTCCAGACAATAGCAGGCTACAGAATACAGTGCAATAAAGTGCTAGCAAATCTTGTTCCCGTTCATTCCTTGTCATTATATTTAGGTTCTGATGAGTTAGTTTAAGAGCATGCCAAAAAAAAAAAAAAAAGCAGCAATGTCTGCATCTGTAACCAAAATGTAACCACTTTTCCACTTTTCTTAGCCCACAAGTGAAGATGACATGGCCTCTAGCTGAAGTATGTGATATTTCTCCATCTGAATCTGTCTGCCAAAGCAGCATAAGCTTAAGTAAGACCTTTTTTATCTAATCATGCAGACTGACTAATCATGTTGATTTGACTGGACCAGCTTTCAATAAAGGCATGGAGAATAACTGCAGCAGCTATCATCTTCCTCTGTGTGATTTCAGGTAAATTTCTGCAGCTCAGTGTCTCGCAAGTATGAGCAAGCAGAGCCTGTTGAGAGCAGAGGAAGCTTCCCATTCTTATTGTCTTCTTACGACCTATTTTCCACAAGCAATACCACGATGCTATTTACCTTTATAGCAGAGCAATTTGTCATGCTTTACTTATTTCTTCTATAAGCACAGTTAGAAGTTGGAGGAGTCAAATTCCACTTGAGTATATGTGACTTTGCCTCAGTTTCCTGTCTTGTTTTAAAGATATAGCTGATGTTTAAAGAGTTGGTAAGTCGTGTTCCTTGAAAGACCTGTTTCTTTGAATTCTTGTAAACAAACATTTTTAATTTCTGAGTGCTGTGTGTCAGCAAAACCCTGAAACCATGCTGAAGGTGTATTATTGCCACATAGGTGCATGGGTCAGAACCATCTTTTGCAAGGCTAGAAAGAATCTGATCTTGTCTCAAATTGTACTCCTGGTTCCTAGAAACACTCTTGCTAAAAGATAAGCAAAATGATGTAATTATGGATGTCCACTGGGTATTCTGGATTGAATGAAATCCTCCTTCAGCACCATGGGAATGGTTGTAGAATAAAAATTCCGGATGGGCTAATCATAACACAAACATTTACCAAGGTTTCAAGCTGGGACATCCGGGAAGAACAACTGTGGAGCAAAATGCTAAAAAGAAGACATGTTCATCCTGATGGGGGAAGGCTCTTACCTCAGAGTAGCCAGGGCCCCTTATCAAGGGGAAATACCCTCTTCATTTAGCCAGCATTAATTAATGACAAGATTTCCCAGCCAGTTCACTTCTTGGACTTGAAGGTGAGCTCTTGAAGCTACCTGTTGGGTGGGAGGAGGGGTCTGCTGAGGAGCCATGTCCCTGGGGAAGGGCATCATGGAAATCCCTGGTGCCTGGGTGAGACTTCAGGGCGATTTCCCCTGTTTATCTTCATTAATATTTAAATTTATTGTGTGGAGAATAGAGCCAACCTTGAGTTTGCTCTATATGCTGTCTACAGGAATTGGAATGAGTGAGACTTCTCCCCCTGCTGAAGCCATCTTTATGCTTTCATTTACTGTAGACGGTGTGTTTAGAAATGTATTTTCTGTGGCAGATCTGACATCACAACCAAATTCTTTAAAATAAAATGTTTAGGGGGAATCATGTGTCAGCTGCCTAGCACTGAAATGTATGGAATGGAATTAAGAAAACCTTTTCTTAATTAAAAAATGAAAATGGATTCTGAACTTTATCTAAGGGTCACTTTGGGATGATTTCTAGACAGAAAAAATCTTGGCTTTCTGGCAGGACAGCTGTGAGGGAGTGTTCTATTCATTAGAACACAATTTGTCCAAGAAAATACGTTCCAAGTCCTAATCAATTTAGATGAAAACTTGCTGGACAGGGTTCAAGCAGGCCAGTTATGGAGACTTATAAAGCCAAACCCACATGTCTCAGTGGGCAAGAGGCAAGATAATCTTAGCTTACAACGGAATGTTTAAATTTATACAGCTAAGACACTGACATAGGCACAAGGGTTGGTTCTTTTGTGGTTTTTATTAACCAGTAACACGTGAAGAATCTGAATTTTTAAAGAGAGGGAATGTCCCTTTAAGATATAATCACTCATGGTGAATGGACTGTGGCCAGATTAATCCTTGCTTTAGCATCTATAGAAAGATTTTTGGAAGAGACCAGCTTTCAAAGCACTAGAAACCTAGGTGTGCCTCAAATGAAGATCTGTGGCATCACGGGCTTTTGCAGAGTTTTATAATTCCCAGCTGTATGAGGATTTTTTTTAATGAACTGCTTCATCAGTGGAAATTCAGCAGTTTGGAGGAGCTGTTGCACAGTTAGCCCTTGGGAAGGTGACACCATGCATGGCATTGTTCAGCCGTTAAATATACACTTTTTATGATGACACATTGCTACTGAGCACAGAAAACCACAGGATAACACACCCCTAGCCTTCTGGTGTTAATGGTAACTATTTTAAGGTTTGCTTTTCTGTCATTCAGTTAGTTTCTCCATTATTGCAGCTAGTGTTTCAGTCTGCAAAAGGGTACTTAAATACTTTTCAAACAATGCATTTGCAGATCCACGCTAAAAATCCTCATAGCAATGAGATACAACCTGAGCAGCCTTTAAGCTGGGCAGTATTTCGTTTCTTAACTTGAAATAGTTTTCTAACTTGCAGGGTCTCAGCCAAGGTTAATCTCCACCAAGAACATGAATCAAGCGTGTCTTTCACAGTAACTGTCAATGCTTGGTAGAAAGCCACAGCAACAAGTTGATCTCTGAAGTGCCAGTTTGCATCCACATCTTTGCTAGATGATCCTCTGCTCTCCTGTATCCATCACGAGGAAGTGACAAACATACCATTTCTCCCACCTTGTCATTCTCCTCTGGCACTTGAAGGCCTCCACTGACTTCAGGAAAAAAAATAAATTAAATCTTTCTAGCTGCAACTGGCCCTGTCTACACCACAGGGCAGTCCCTCAGCCCCTAACTTGTTACTCACAAGCCCTCTCCTGTCCAGGGACCGGGATCTGAGTCAGGAGCTGTCTTTTCTCATCATGACTTCTCTAATTCCAAGGGGCAGTGAAACACCCCCTCTGCCAGTCCTCCTCCTCTCTTAAACAGCACCATCCACAACACGACCCATGCACCTGCATCCACCCTCTTGACTTGGAGGGGGATTTGCCCACATGACAGGCTGGATGGGAAAGAAAAGAAGCATACAGTATCGTTAAGCAACTTGTGGTTAAAGTCACAAACTCTGGAGACTCCTCGACTACTGTAAATGCCAGCGGTTCCTTGTCCCACAGCCTCTTCCTTCCTTCACGCCCCAATCCGCCAAGTTGGCCACCTGAGACTCTGCTCATTGCTCTTGTTTTCCCTGGCTCTCCTCACTTGTTTACTTTAAAATCTCTTTCCCTCCTCTGCCCTTCATTTGAATTTCTTGCAGGAGGGTCTTATAAGGACACCTACTTTAATCAGAATTTCCTGTGAGTTAACAAACAGCTTTTTTTTGGTTTTTGCATGTTTTTAAACAAAAATGTAATCATTTCTTAAACGCCCCCCCTTTCCCAAACTCTGCTTCAAAACAAACTGTTTTCTTACAGAAAGTAATGGTTTTAAAGCCCTAGTTTAAAAGACAAACTCTGTACAGAGGAGGAGGGGTACTTTGGATGCAGCAGGAGAGCCTGTCACCCAAGGGAAAACAGCCGACATGCCGCTGAAGCTGACTGCATATTTTCATTTTCAAAAAGCACTCGAAACTAAAACCACCTGTGAGCAAGTCTAGCCTCTCGGGTTGATTTAGTAAGGCCTAATGCAGAGTGTCCTGTCAAAAGGCACGCTTATTTTCACCAGGCAAATGAATCAGTTTTTATGTGCCAGGGCTACAGCTCTTTGGGATGAACTCATTAAAACTTCGTAAAACAAACTGCAAGCGAGAGGTGCAATATTTCATTATTCAAACCCAGAGAATAGACAGGCGTCCTATGGAAAAGTGAGTCATATTCTCTGCGGTACATTCTGTTCATTCTGTTATAATAAACATGAGTGTTTGTTTGCTGAGCCCATTAGCATCTAGCTACAAACTTGATTAGAATGAGTTCCTCGGCTCGCTGCTGGGTTAGCATGTGCGTTGCCGCTCGATCGCTCTGTTGTGTAACAGCCCCAGTCATGTCAGACTGCCATTCCAAAAGGAAATAACAGCACTTCCCTCATTTCTTCCAAATCTATCCCAAATTTCTATTAAAGACATCAAAGTAATGGCTGTCATACTTTCCATGCTTTCTAAACGACGCATCTTTTAAAGAAACTGCTGGGAAGTAAGGCACACACAATTAATTCCTTAATTTCAGGGTCTGAGAATTTTAAGAATCTCATGGAAAAAAGTCAAAACAAGAAGCCACAAGCCCACCTTCTCCTAAAACCTTTTTCCATATTTAATGTATTAGTATTAATTTCTGTGCTACTAGTTTGAGTTGGTTTTACGAGCTACATGCCAGAAGATGAAACAGGTCGTTAGTCTGGCTTCACGATTGCAGAAGGTAAGTTAGCTGGTCAAGTGCATTTATTGCTGCCATTGTTGGAAGATGGTGGCCAAGGGAATGACTTCTAAATAGGACGATGGTTGGCCGAAGCTAGAGCTAGCAATGAAATAAGGGATTGTCAGCTGGAGACAAAGGGACTTCTGGGAAAGAAATTTCTACACAGCATAAACAGCATTTTGGAAATCTGACTCTTGCCTAGTTGTAAGAATGGGCAAGGTCTCCAAATTTTTAAATGCTTGCTGCATTTCTAATGACTGTAGATGGGGGGGCGGGGAGTGCTGCCAGCTTCAGCGGGAAGAGATCTGGAGATTAGCCATGGGTTAGAAACTTGTTGGGTTATAGCTTAAAGTGTTTCCTCTATTTCCATAGAATCACTTGCTTATTCGTCTACACACAATGATTTGTCAAGTGCAGTGCTCCAAGCAGTGAGGTTACTGTCCTGTAATATCTGAAAGGAAGGGCTGCGGATGATGAGTAGCCACTGTCTGGCTCTGACAGGTAGGCATTCCTAGCTTTTGGGATGCATGACAGTATCCTTAAGATTGCTCATTTTGCTGACTTTTTTCTTCCACCTTCTATCCACATGTCAGAGGGATAGTGGCATGTGGTTGCAGACCCTCTCTAGTGCAAGATGGAACATGCACTGAAAAGCTATGGAGTAATGGCATGAGACTGAGGGTAAAATGACTACTTCACTCATCAAACTGAACCTACCTTGGGGCTCTCAAGTAGGAAATTAGAAGGCTTTTGTATTTTTCCTATGGGGAATATCTGCTGATAGTTTGGTTTTGGGGTGCTTTTAGATAATTTTTTAAAATAAATTCCTCTTCAAGGTATCCAATTACTAAAGTCCATTCCTCCTTTCAAGTCCTATGTTGCAGGTATTTTTAGCAGTCAAGGAAAACTCTGTGTTGTCCCTCCTCAAAGTCTCATGCCATTCTGCTGAAGTGCAGAAAGGCTTCAGAGTCATGTCAGATGCTTTCGGCATGCAGCTGCATGGACAAGTCAGCCCCAGGAGCCAGTCCAGCACCAGATTTCCACCCAGCGATATGTCTCCTGTCACCCAGGGAAGCAGCAGCTGAAGGTTCTCCTCACCCACTGCGGGCGCCTCAGCTTACCTCTGTGAGTCATGCGACGTGGGAGGGCATCTCTTAACTATAAATGGGATGTTTAAAAAACCTGAGGTTTTATAATCTTTAGATGTTCACAGCTGTTCACAAAAAACAAAATACACAGTCCAGCATGATTAACTACACGCTGGGAAAAAAATACATAGCATTGAAGCATGGTACTTGAGCAGGGCTGGGATCTCTCAGGGGGTTCTCTGGCAGGAACTGAATGATTGGCATTGTATTTTTCTAGCTAAAATGCAAGAAGTTTATCTAGTAATAGAGCCTAATGAATCCAGAGCAGCCTGAAATCTTGTAACACCCCCTGCACACACATGCCTGTGTTGCAGGTGGAAGCACCATGTTTAAAAAAAGGAAAATTACTTAATTTCTTCTATTTATCTCTTACTATTCCCTACCAGTAACTGTCTTCTTCCCATCATGGAAATTATCCCCCTGTGGACATGTGGTTGAAGTGATTTTTTTATTATTTTTTATTATTTATTTATTTATTTATTTAACTTGTTCCCACTGGAGAAAGGGATGTGTGCGGGTGCTTAGACCAAGGCAGGGGATGTTGGAAGCTGCAGGTGTGTTGCCTTTGCTATGCTGGCTCCTGGTAAGGCATGGATGCATTAAGCCATTTGGTATGTGCTGCTGCAAGAAATACATGTGCAAGCATCATGGGGTATCTCTGGGTGCAGGAGCATCTCTTTGAGAACTCTGATGTTTGGTTTGCTGGCAATATTGCTCCAGTGAAGAAGCTTTTAGTAGCTTTCCACCTTAGTTTGTTTATCTGTAAAATGTGAATAGGGAGAACCCAGAGCTATTTTTTTAGTTATTCATAGCTTTTGCAGACCCTTGAGGAGAGTATAAGCTGTAAATCTCTGAAGCTGCATACCAATATTTCTGTGGTTTAAACATCAGGGGAGCCCCTTTTCCAAAGATGCTGCTGTATTCTCCTGGCTATATGTTTTGTGGCAAGCCTGTGTTCAGCCTTTGACGTGCAGAGTCTCAGCACCTAGACCCCATGACCCCTTCCTTTGTGCAGACCCAGTATTTTTTCTCTGTGGAGCCTGTCCTGCTGTGGTCTGCAGGTTCCTTGTTGGAACTAGAGAGGTGCCTATTGTGTGCGCTGTGCTTCTGAGGTGCAGAAAGCAGCATCTATCAGACCTGGACTTCATGGTCTGTCGAAGCACAGCCCTAACATGCACAGGCAATGGCCCCCTCCCAGCATCAGCACACAGCCACCGTTGGGGCTGGGGGCATGCACAGTGTCTCCCAAACCGGCTGGAAGGTCAGTCGGGTCACCCTGTGCCTCTTGGTAACAGGCCCCAGTGCTTTACCATCGGCTCCTGGCAGGCTGTGACATTTGAGCTTATGCTGGCTGCCCCAGCACAGGGAGGTCAAACAAGTTGAATTACTCTTCAAATTAGCTGGATACGGCTTTGATCGCTGTCCATTTGAGACCTTGTGTGTTTTAGCTGGAAAAATGCATGACACGTTCCAGCCACCTCCTCCAGCCAGGGGAGCGGTGATGCCCCTGGCAAGCGAATGCACTTGCTGAGCGTTACTTAGCTGGAGAGTTATCACTGAAGCGTGTCCTCTATCGAGAACAATCTCGGCTTCACTGGGCCTATCTCTTACAGATGTTAATTCCTTACTATTATCTTTACAAGTTCCAACAGAATAGTAAGCTGCAGTAAAGAGGGGATATGTTCAATTTAAGCAATGAGATTACTATGCTCTGAATAAAGCCACTTTTATTAATAGTTACCTCTCTGCCGTGACTTTAAATTCAAACAGCTGGACAGTCTCTGCTCTTTATTAATTTCCTTGGATCCTTTGGCATGAAGCCCTCAATTCCTGTGATGTAATGGTATAAAAAGTTGGCTCCTGCCTGAGCTTCCACCCACAAGTTCTAAATTTGGAGCATGGCAAATTTCTGCAGATTCCAGAGACGGACTATGTTCAAGACGTGCTGATGCCTTCAGTCCCATCATATTGCACCAAACAACAAGATTGTGTGCTTTTTATAACTGGGATCATAAATATGACTCAGATGCACATGTTGTCTATGTAAGCACTTGGGGTTGGCTATCACTTTATGGCACTGGGAAGAAGCCAAGCCAAATAAAAATTGTTTTGAGTAAATATTACATTTCTAGAGCATGAATAACTTTTCTCTGCAGCCAACGTGTCACTAATGGGAATAAGGAAGAAGACGGGGTAGGAGAAAAGCAGTAACTAAATCATCCCATAAACACAGACAGTCTGCAGCCAGACCTGTTGTTTCGACTCATCTGGGGTGTAATATCTCAGATAATTCATAGCAGGTCTCAGCAAGGCCACAAGTGGTGGAAAAAAAATAGCTATGTAGTTCAGCACCATCCTGCTGTACGACTCTTTCTTGGGTGGGATCCACCAGTGGTATGTAAAACAGGCAACCAAAGAACCAAGTGTCCTTCTCTCCCCCGCTCCCAAATGTGCAGAGGCTCGAGCATGTGGATTGCTCCATTGAGATCAGTGTTGCTACTCACATGCTCAGTGCTAAGTGTGTGCATGTGCCTGTTCAAAATCCGGGCCAAAAGGAAGGATGTTTTTCATCCTGCGACTTTGGGACTTTTCTGCATCACAGAACATGGGGAAACAGAAAACGAGCCCACATGCAGCTTCGCGCTGCTGCACCAGAAGGCAAAGCAGCTTAGCAGCAGCTCTCTGGAACAGTGATATGCCATCCCACCACCAGCGTGCACCACTGCAGGGCTGGTCAGCAGGGCTGCTGGCTCTGCTCCAGCTCTTCCCTCAAGCTGGTATGTGTCAGCCTCCCCCACCCCCAGAAAAACCCAACTGCTCCTGCCCTTGAGCAGTGCTCAGTGAGCAGCTTAAGTGCTTCATCTACCTGAAATGCAAAGGGATAAGACCAATGCTCTCCCTGTAAGAAATTATCAGGAACCATTCCTTGATCAAAGGAATTTTTGAGTCTCCCAGAAATAATAGCAACAATAATATAATATATAATAATAGCACAAAAGCGAGACTCTAGCTTTGCAAATCATACGAGCATGCAATCATGAGCATTGTGCATTCCTTCATGTTGCACCTGTGAGCTTTTGCATAACAGATAAGGGCTTTGCTGAACTTTTCTATCTTTTTCTTTTTTATAGGCTGCTTTGGCATAGCAGAAAGAAAACCTGACTTTAAAAGAGGCGTTCAGACAGGAAACAGCAATGTTCCAGGAGAATTTCCGAGTCAAATAGGAAGGCCACTGGTTTCTCAAAGTGCATATTTCAGAGATCCCTAAAATATGCTGCTGCACAGTTGGAGCAGGTGAGTGGGGAGGTGTCAAGAGCACTCGACATTCTCATGTCCTAGCTATCCCTATCAGAAGCGTTTGAAGAGCTTTTCTGTGCAGTGGGCTGGACTAGGACTTGCAGATGAAATGTTTCAAGGGCTGTGAGCCCTGCAATAATGACGACAGCCTTGCGTCAGCAGACCTGTACCTCCAGGGACTAGTGCTGAGAACTCGGTGCCGATTTGCCCAGCTAAGGCAGCTCTGACTGTGTTTGCAGGATATGGGTGATAAGTCTCTTTTCTGTGCCTTGCAAGCTGCCAGTGGTTAGTCTTTGCCAGGAGAGCAGCCCAAGCAGCATACAAGAGGCTGACTCCCTCCCCTTTGTAATGCATTTTACAATTCAGAGAAACTTTTGTAACAAAAGAAAGTGTTTTTACATATTAGAGCTTCTAAATTGTTAGAGGCTTGGAAAATCCTAATTGCCTTTAGTAGACAAGAAAAAAACAGCAAAGAAAACATTTTGGATAGCAGAATTAACAAAACTGGGAGCTGAAGGTCAGTTTCCAAGACCAAAAATATATTCAGGGAGTCCTGTTGTAACTGCAGGTTTAACACAAATACTGAGCCTTCCACAGCTGATTTGCACCTACCTGCAAAACTTTTTACTCTGAGTTGCAGAGCTTAAGCTCTGAAAACTGTGCAGAGATACATTGTCAAGGTCAGTCATGTTTAGATTTACCCTGGTATGTTTCTGGGACTTCACATACACAAGGGAGAGGAAAACCTACCCAGGATTAATTCAGCAGCCTGAGTTAAGGATGACGAAAGAGAGCAGGGCTGGAGCACAGCATGAATTTATGACTACTGGCTTAATTTTCCTGACATTTTAGGGGTAGCTACATGGTGATTTAGCTCCAGTTAATTGGAGAGCTAAAGGCTGCTTCAACTTGCGGTTCTTGCCCAAAAGCTCAGAGGAGGTTTTCTGTCTGCCAGGGATCATAAAGGTGGAGGAGCTGGAGGTGCCTCTGCAAGGGGCTGGCAAGGGATGGTGCTGCGGGGCTGTGGTCATGCAGGGCTTGCCCTGGTACACACAGCTCCTTCCAAGGCCTCGTGCAGAAATGTCAGATTTGAACCTTGTGGGCACAATTTCAGTTTATCATGGTATTGCTTAA
Organism: Aegotheles bennettii; assembly: GCA_013398125.1. Classification (NCBI taxonomy): domain Eukaryota; kingdom Metazoa; phylum Chordata; class Aves; order Caprimulgiformes; family Aegothelidae; genus Aegotheles; species Aegotheles bennettii. The sequence continues at coordinate 566,318 of VZRW01008591.1, read as the reverse complement.
AGAGCTCTCTTCTCAGGGACAGCTGAGTATTCTGCAGATGCCTGTGTGCTTTTTTAATGGGTAAATATCACTCAGGTTTCATCAGTGAGCAACTGAGGCATAAGAAGGTTAAGGGACCTGACGAAGGTGATAGCAAGTCAAATTGTTTGGAATTTTGTAGCTCTGAAATATCATCTTTCTAAAACAGGAAACCCTCTCAGGAGTAGTAGGTTTTCATTAAAACAACAGTTCAAACCTGTCGATCTTGATATATCAGGAAAAAGAGGAATGCCGAAAATGTGAGCGTTAGCTTAGTCCCTCTTAAACTAAACCACCAGGTTCACTTTCCTATGGAGAAACAAACACCCTGCAGGCATCGTGGTGCCTTTGATTTATTTTTGGAGGCTGAAAACTCCCCCTTTTGGTGTCTAAGCTAAGAAAAAACCTGAGGATTTTGTTGGCCAACAAAAGGTTTCTGGAAGAAAAAGCCTTCAGTCCCACTTCTCAGGAGATTATGACATGAGCATTTAAACTAATGTAATCCAGTTTATCCTCCCCTACATTTCAAAATTGGATTAAAGTTCATAAATTGTTTAGGGAAAATGTTACCCAACAGAGTAACTGTATGACTCTCAGATGAGCGTCGGGCCTTTGCAGCTGTGGGTGCAGATCCTGGTTTCAGTCACCTGAGTAAATCAGGGTAACCAAGGTGCCCAGAGCACACGAGGGGGGAGATGCTGCTGCTCCACCTTTGCAGGTGGGTAAAAGCCCACCGAGCTGTGATGGCTGGGTATGCTGACAGCCCTGTTGTTCGTAATCTGCCTGCTCCTCACCCTTTTTACTTTTCCTCAGTGAGATAAGTCATCCAAGCCCTGAGAAAAGGTTTTGGTTGGGTGTTGTGTGTGCTCTCCTCGCAGAGGATGAGTGGGTTTTCCCTCCCGCGGCAGCAGTGCGCGGCTGCACGTACACCAGTGACGCAGCTCCAAGCATGCTACCAGCTCATCTGTAAAAACCCCGTGTGGTACCGCATCTCTGTGAATCTGCCTTTCAAAACAGGATCCGCAGACGTGATTAATTACACGCCTGCCGAGGATCCGCCGCGGTGTCCGGCTGCCATCTGCCGTCCGGCCCGGCGGGACCGCCACCGGGCCCACCGCGCACCCCCCAAGTCACCCCGGCCCGACGACAGGGCTGCTCGAGTGGCAACCTCTGGTCTGTGTCCAAGCTGTGAGCAAATCCTGCCCAGACCCACCAGGGCCCCCCGCCACGGTATCTCCCGCATTCCTGCGGCAGATCTGGTATTTCGTATTGTTCTCCCCGTCTCTGGGGGAGCAGCTGCAGCTGCCGGGCCGGCCTGCCGGGACAGGAGCTGGCGGCGGCCGGTGCTGTGGGTCCCAGAACTAGCCAGGGGCTTCGGAAAAATCGTGTCAGTCTTCTCGCCCTGCTTCGGCACGTAGGGAGTCAGGCCTGGTCAGGAGGGGTGAGATCAAAATGAGAACAGAATGGGAAACTGGAGGAGCAGCCAGTGGCCGTGCAGCACCGCTCACCCGGAGGTGGTGCAGGCTCAGCACAGGCTGCTCGGGACACAGTGCTCGCCCGGGAGCTTCCTCCTAAAACAGCTGTGCCTGCCAGCAGCAACAGAGCACATCGGAGCTGCCGGGTGGCAAATGCCAGCTGGGTGGCAGGGACACCAGTAGAAGTGACTGGTCAGAGTAGGTGAGAAGGGGAAGCAGAGGCAGAGCTGTCTTTGAAGCTGTGCAGGCCTGGTCCATGCGGAGCAGGGACAGCGGGAACACGGGGCAGTGAGGCCCAGGGAGGCTGCCTGGCACCCAGCGTGGTTTTCTTTTTCCCTTTTCCCTTAGTGAGCTGTTCTGCCAAGCTGGTTCTCTTACCAAGCCCCATGCCTGCACCCAGCCCTTGGCTGCCCATCCCCTGAAAACAGGATTTCAAGGAATATATGCTCTGGATTTTCTCCTGCTGACAGGGAGTACTTGCTGGCCAGAGGTGGCCTGAGAGCAGCTGGAGGTTTGGCTCTTGCCATCTGCATGGTGACAGGGAAGGCAGCGGGCAGGAGCACGGGCAGGCGAGTTTCTTTTGCAAGCGGGGCCACGTACAGCTATGCTGTGAGACAGGTTTGGGGTGGTGGTTGTGTCTGTCCATCTCTCTAGGATGCTCCGTGGGCCAGCAGCGACCCCCTTGGGCACAACGCAGTTCTCACAGCCAGGCAATGGCCACGCTGAAGCAAAACGGCAAACGAAGAAGGTGCCACCTCCTTCCTCACAGGGAGCAGCCTGCACTGAGTGTCTGGGCCCCACCACACTGCTCAGCTTTTGGGGGGGACAAGTGTGAGAGCAAGCTGTACCCAGCCCCCCTCTCCATCGTTTCCCACCTTCTCTCTGGGAAAAAGCAGCCCAGGGCCAATACAGTCTTTCTGGCAGGGGGAGAGGCTGGCTGTGGAATGAGGCACAGGCTCCCCCCCGCAGGCAGACAGCCTTCAGCTTCATGGCCTGGAAGGAGCAGAACGGCCCAATGCATCGCTGGCAAAGGAAATGGTTGGGAGAACACCTTAGGCTGCTCCAAATGTAAAATTCCTCACAGTTATGTGAAAGGGACTTTGTAAAGGTGTCTAAGCAGAATCTGATCTTAAATAGGTTTATAAGATTTTTTTTTTTAACTTTTTTTAACCAGGACCAAGGAACCAGTGCCCCAGAGGACCTGAGCTTCCCCAGCAGCTGCGTGGTGTATCAGGGCTGAGCTGCTGAAGCCTCTTCAGAGTGGAAAGAGAAATCGCCATGCTCTGGTAGGCATTGAAACAGCTGATAAATGTCAATCCCGGGGAAGCCCAGGCTACTCATGTCAGTGCTTGAGTTTTTAATCCATCTGAGAAACTAACCTGTTCAAATTAGACTTGTTGGCCAAGTTAGGTGAAAGGACATGGGCACCTTGTGCAACTGTGGGCGAGAGCAGCCGACACAGACCTGTGCCAATTGCAAACAAACTCCTCACAAGCACCCTGGTAGGTTCCTTGTGGTGAAACTTGCATTGCCTGAGCAATCACTGTCATGTGCTCAGAAAATAGGTGACAGCAGGAAATGGCAGGTGCGTGCTTGCACAGCAACACTAGGCCTGGATCCTGTAAATGCTGTTTGTGTGCCGTAGCCATGGCAAGTAGCTCTATTAATTAGCAATGATATTATTAACAGTGTATAAAGCTGATGCTAGAGCAAGCTCCTTTGACAGGCAGAAGAGGGATATGAGCAATGAGCATGCTGACTAAGCTAGAAAGGGTTATTTGTTTATGCTTGGTTTATTTATTAAGGAATGTATTATAATGTCCAATGGGGAAAGGGTGTGCGATCGTTCTGGGGTTTGTGATATTTTTTTTTTCTTTTAATCAACAATTTGTTTAATCATCAAAACCCAGTCTGTCATGGGTTTTCCTCTGGCCAGCTGCTCGTACCCTTTTGCATTGCCTCTGTCAATTAGGCTAAAATGCCAGAGGAATGGGGGAGAGGAGTTCTCGTCAAGCGGTCATTTGGGGACTGGGCTTGTAAGTGTTAAAAATTGCCGTGTTGAGCCTCCCTCTTGAGGGCAGAGCTTCTCAAGGCTTTTCAGGATGTTTTTATCTTTTGTTTTGCATCATACTGTTCCAATTTTCATTTCTTTTGGAGGTGAGAGGCAGCTACCTGTTTACAAATATTTTTTTTATCTTAAGTGTTAGAACAGCTGCTGGCCTTTTTTCTGAAGGATTTGTACTCTGACATAGTCAGAAAGCCAGTTCATAAAACAGTGCTTCTCTGCCTTCTGACTTCCCTGGCACTCCTGAGTAGCTGAAGTTTGCAGTGAATCTCGGTGCATGAAAGTCGTGATAGTCCGTAATTCACGTAGTGTTACAAACTTTCTGTTTCTGTTTTATTTCGGAACAACCCTCCCCCTTGTGGCTTGAAGGGATGAGCCTGGTTCCTGCTCCCTGAAGAGGAACCCGTGTGAGCTGCCACATCGCACATCCTCCTCCAGACCCACTCCTGCAGCGCCGGGGCTTTCTCATCCTGCAAGTCCATCAGCACCGGTCCGTAGGATGATGAAAAGGGATGAGAGTGAAGGACAAGCGAGGCATGTACAGGAGGCACCTGGAAAAACACCGTTTGCAGGTTATTAGCCTTCCTTACACACTTCTTCCTTGCCCTGCTTTACACCTTTGGGAAGCTGCATGGCAGCCCAGGCTCCGTGCTGCAGCCGAGCGCTCGCTGGGCGGTGGATGTGACTGTGCCTTCTCCTGCCGCGCTGCGGGGTTTTTAATTGTGCCTGAATGAGCTTCAAGGTTCTGAGCATACATTTACCCTAGGCCAGGGATAGCGCTCGTGTTGTGAAATCCCTCTTGCCAGGCTCCCGGGGCTGAGATGAGCTCGGATAAACTGAGCTGAGGGAACAGAAGAACCAAATTATCTCCAGGAGAACAAGGCGGGACACGGGTGGTGTGGTGGTGAGGCGATGGTGACACGGCGGGAGCCGGGGGTCGCGGACATCTCCCAGCCTCTGCACGGCACCGTGCTCCTCCCGTGCGACCGGCGGCTGCAGCGGTGACACCGGACTGCGGTTCCCGTGCCCTCGGAGCCGTTCACAGGGTGAGCAAAGCCCCCGCCGGCAGCGCAGGGGGGGAAGCGGGGCCGCTCCGGGGCTGGGCCACCACCAGGTGGCAGCTGGAGCCCAAACACGGGACCAGCCCCGGGGCCCGGCTGCTGGCCCTGCCTCGGCTGCCCCCGGCCCAGGGGGAAATCGCCACGGCTCCCACCGGGACGCGGAAAAAAACCCCACAGCCAAACATAATGGAGGCACAGTGACCGAAAAACCCTGACTGGTGAGTGTGGGACTGAACTCCTGCTGCGGGGCACTCATCCCGCCAGCAGTGGCAACTTCATGGCAGTTGGAATTCCTCTCTTTTGGGCCCTTTGCTTTCCAAACAAACAATCACCTCTCTTCCTGAAGCAGCTAGAAGTCCTTGTGGATATCCCCTTTGCTGGGCATGCACCGGTTTGATCAAAAATGGTTTACTTACCTGTTTCATGTTTCCGAGATAAAAAATCAGGGCAGTTCTTTTCAGTTCACTTTCCCTGAGCTGGATGGTGCCGGTGCTGTTCCAGAAGGCCTGTGTGACTGAACAGTTGCTTCTTTGGGGGTTGTGTGTCACCATCGTCCCCCACTGCAGGAGAACAGAACCTGTCCTAATGCACTGTCGCTTTTCCATGTAGGATTTTGTGGCTGTTCATGCAGAAAAGTCAAACAAACAGAAGCAGTAAGTGTTGATGGAAACCTGTGCGCTTCAGTTTGGGAAAGTATGGACAGGGATGCAAGAGTCTCATAAATCAGCTCCATTAAATGGTCAGTGTCTGTCTTAGGAGAGAAAAAACATGGTACTGTGCTGCTGGTTTGCAGGCTTGTTCCACCATCAGCAGCAGGTAAACCTGAACCTGGCAGACAAGACAAGCAGACTGAGCCCTCCTGTGCAGCTACTGAGGGGTCAAGAACAGCAGGCACAGCTTTCCACTGGCCTCTGCCTAGGTGAGCCTGGCGTGTGTTAGGCATGACAATGGTGCATGGCTTGGTTGCAGACATCCTCACAATTGGCAGTCTCCCTGGTTTCATGGAATAGGGGTGCTGTAACCTTTGGGCTCACCGGGAATGACACAGCACCAGGGCTGCAGGTTTCATGCTGCACTGTTTCTTGAGATGTGGTGAGTCTGACTCACAGTGCTACTCTCTCTTTGACTGCTGTGTTTAGTGCAGCTTTAATGAACTCAGTCTAAAGTAAGTGGTATTTTTGCTCAAAAAGGCGATCGGTTAATTTTTAAACCAACCTCTTCCCCCACTTTTACTGTGCAACACTTGACACAAAGCTTTCTTAGTTTGTCAGAGCAAGCAGGGACAACGAAGCTGAAAGGAGACTTGTCTCATTTCCTCTTCTAACAGTGCTTAACAAGTAACTCCCAGCAGATGCACGTGGATGCCATGTCAGTGAAGGGCTGTTTTGCCTGCAGAGGCAGATGTCTGTATGTGCCCAGGTACCCTCCCGCTGCAGACTGTTTCACCCCATTGCTCTCTACAACTACCTGAAAGTAGGTCATAGCGAGGCAGGGGTTGGTCTCTTATCCCAAGTAACAAGCGCTAGGACAGGAGGAAATGGCCTCAAGCTGTGCCAGGGGAGGTTTAGGTTGGGTATTGGGAAAAAAAAATGTCTTTATTGAAGTTGGCGTGAAGCACTGGAACAGGCTGCCCAGGGAAGTGGTTGAGTCACCATCCCTGGAGTTGTTTAAAAGATATGTAGATGTGGTACTTAGGGACATGGTTTAGTGGTGGACTTGGCAGTGTGCTAGGTTAAAGGTTGGACTTCATGATCTTAAAGGTCTTTCCCAACCCAAACTATTCTGTGAGTCTATGATTAGCTTGCTGATGAGCAGGACCGCTCTTGCCTCACGTTGACACCTCGCCTTGATGTGTTATTGTAGACAGAACTGTTCCATCAGTTCACTTCCCACCTGACATGCTTTGTGTTCAGAAACAGCTAAACTGCACCCTCAAAAGACAGCTATTGAGCAATGCTGTCTGTAAGAGCTGTGCATCATTATACTGTATCACAGTGTACAGAATATGGACAGGTAAGAGAAGTGTTGCTCTTAAGACAAATTATATTATCTGTGTGACCATTGCCTTTATTATAGCTTTAATCCAAATCCCATTGATCAGACCATTAAGAGTGTATTTCTCCCATCACAGTAATGCTTCCACACAACATTTTGGATTTTGAAGTCCAGTAACCCAAAAGAAACCCATACATAAAGACATCAGTTAATTCAGAAATGTAAATGACTTTGTATTACTTTATTAAATAGCCAATTCTAAAGAACAGTACAAAATATGAAAACATGCATCATTTGGTGTTCTTAAAAAACATTTGTCCAAAATATAGACTGTTAGAAAAATTAAACAAGTTTAGCCCCAATACACCTCCTGCTCCCCACAAACAAGATGTTTGGTAGTTATAAATACTGTTCCATCTCCTTTAGCAAGGTTTAACAATGTATACATTAGTATTTCTATTACAGTTTTTTTCACATTTCTTCTGTAAACATAATCAATTTTAAAAATGCCTGTTAGCAAGCTTAAGGAACTATTGCTTTCCTGTACAGTAAATACAAATAGGAAGATCCTGGCTTTTCCTGCCATTCTAATCAGCACTCCATTTACTGAAACATTAATGATCTCAATTAGTATAAAAATACAACCAGAGAATAAATGTCTGAGAAGATTCAGTATTTGAGTGAGTCTTAGTTAATAGGCAAATAAAATGCTACTGGCTCGCAAATGTGAAGATCACTTCTGTACAGCTTCTGCTCTGCTGAGATCCAAATATCACATGAAAGCACTGGTTATCCATCTGAAACATTCACTTCTTATTTACTAAAAATAATTTAACATTTAGCTGAACGAGGAAGCAGGTGCTAAGAGCTGGATGCCCGTGTTTGGTGTACACACAAAGGTCAAAGCTGACTAACAAGCCACACCCACGGGCCCCTGCTCTGCAGGAGGGGGACTTCTTAGTTCTCAAAGTGTCTGTACGGGCTACAAGAATACAGTTTTACTTAGCAGAAGACAAACTTCTTGTCTGCTGTGGGAGATCTACAGAGCAACATCACAGACTTGTTACTTTTCCCTTCAGAAACAGAAATAACTGGCTTTGTCCCCGGAGAAAATGTTGAGGCAGAGCAGTAGGCTCTTTGGGAAGCCTTGTCACTGGAAATGCTGAAATTATATTATTGACAGCAATTATTTTTTTCTAAAGCACTACTGCTGCACATTTATCATTTTTATCTAAACTAAAAATGTCAAATTTAGTTTTCTTATTGCATTTTTTTTTCAATGTGGCCTCCAATTCAGAGCAAGACAAAAGTGCTTCTTCTAAAATGGGGGTATGCTATAGCCAGCTTTCTCACACAAACACAGCCTTGACACAGAGAATACCTGGCCCGTGTGTGCTGTCACCTTCCATTCGTCTGCTCCAGAAATCTGCAAGCCAAAACCGTGCATCTTTTGAACTATGAAGTGAACTCTTAAGGAGCTTTTTTAGCACTGCTCAAGTACAAGAACAATCCTGCATGACTACTCTTTCCAAATGTTTTATGGCAGCATTTTGTACGTGCTTATTTCCAGTTCTTTCCTTTGGATGCCTGCAAACAGAGGAAAATGGGACACAAAGTCTGCCCAGCCAGCAGGTACCCAGTGATGCCAGTCTATCCACACTAAGGAAGAATCTACCCGAGGACTAAGCAAGCACGGTGCAAAGAGCAACAGACGAGCAGAGCAAACACCAAAGGAGACTCCATGGAAGGAAAGGTAATGCTCTGCCTCAGAGCTGGACAGAACCTCTGGGACTGACTTATCCTGGGCTTACATGACACTAACTGAAGCAATGAAATCTTCCCTCACTTTTTGGAAGGAAGGTGATGCTGCTCGATCGGTTAGATGCTGTCAGACTGTTACAGGCTAGTACAGAAACAGCTGTCACAAACTACATTGAAACAAAAATTGTCAGGTGCAAAGTCTTGTATAAAAGAACAGAATTTCTGGAAACTTGAGGGAAAACAGCAAGTACTGTCAGACACCACATACTGTAATTACTAAGCTCTGAGTAGGCACTCCTCTGTGGTAAGCAGTACTTCCTCTGTAGAAAGGCCCAACCTGCTGAGCAAACTAAGATCTTTACAAGCGAGAAGCCACTCTGAGCAAAGCAGAATGAACGAAGGTGGGCTGCTACTAATGAACCACACGTCAGCTACCGTTGTTACTCAGAAGTGGCTTTTTTCCCTTTCCAGCTCCTTTGTCTTTGCTCGAGTTCAGCTTCAGTGAAGGCAGCCGGGCCCCAGTTTGTGATTAAGTGAGGATTCTTGGAGCCTGGAAGACAGAGTGCAATACTTGAAACAGGCATTTCTGACAGGCATGTTGCCACCCACTGTTGGTGGGACAGGCTGAGTGTCACAATGGGATGATTTGGTAAGTACTGTCTCTTCTTGACTAGAAACTCTCTCAAAGGTGACCTGAGGACCTGTCTAGCCAAGGAGGGAGGAATGGCTGGGACACCATCAGTGAAGGTGCTTAGTGTGAGTTGTCAACTGCTGCAATCTTTTGCATCCTTATCTTCCAAATTCCCCCCACCCCAAATAGCTGTATCTTAGTAAACCCCTCCTCTTCTTGCCTTTAGAGATGTCCTTGAAGCCACTTTCCTCAGGACTGGCATACTGTTAATTAAGCTAAGAAGTTAAAATTTCCCAAATAATCAAATGTTTTAGCTATCTTTACTTCATGTTTCTGGCAATCAGCATTTATGCTAACTGCATTAAACACCCAAACCATGCAATGTTCAGGTTGATCCTTGCTTTGCTTTAAATAAACAGACAAATAATAATAATTTAAAAATTGTTACAGTAGGGCCAGTAGAGGTAGGAACTTGAATGTTATTATCAGCAGTTCTCACAAGAGTGGTATTTACAAGCTGCCGTGAAACCAATAAGCTACAGGACAAGGCAGACTTCAGCACATCACTAGATGATCTAAGTATCTTAGACAGAATGAATACAAATTTTCTGTAACTTTTCTTTTGATAACTTACCTGGCTCTATTAGTCGAATTAATCCCTCATGATGAGCTACTTTATCTTTCCAACTCTTGGTGTTATTAGCTGCCGTTTCCAACTTCTTCTTAACCTCCTGAAATAAAATACAGCCCACTTGAAAATAAGAACAATTTTACTCTGTGTACATAAGAAGAAAAACTATCTTTTTAAATCTAAAGACAGAACCACACTAATTCAGCCACCACTCTAGTTAGCGTAGACACAAGAACTTAACTTCTAACCATGGTAAGTAATTTAGTCAGTTGGTAGCTGCTCTAAGTAAGCTGTCAAACCAGAATCCAAAAATCACCAGGTTTTACAAGATTCTGTAGCTCTGGGTAATCAGGGCTAGTCTTGATAACGACTGAAAGTATGAACTGTCATTTCAAAACAGAAAGATGCCTTTTCTGTTCCAAACTAGGACGAGCCAGTGGGTCTCTCTCCCTATCAAAAATCATCAAATGCAAGCTAGGAAAAGGACCCCTGCTGTTACACTCGAGCAAGAAAGAGGTATTCTTCAGCCTAAACCAGTCTTCTGGTCAATTCCAAATGAAAGGCCAGAACGTTTAATTATTGCTAAGATAATGAGTCAGCTATCACAGTCACCTACTCCCACCATTTGTTCTGTGGATTTATTTGGTTGGTTGGTTTATTGTGTCTATTGTATCCAGCAATTCCTTTGGAGTAGTGAATGATGGTTCATTATACAAAAAGCTTGAGCTGTCAGCTAAAAGAAGTCAAGTATTAGCCACAAGAAAACTAATGGTGGTGTTAGATGTAACACCAACATGGTAAGTTGTAAACTGGCCAGAACTGCCCCACCTGGGCCCTAACTTGCAGTCACTGCACTGTTTGTATTCTGTGCCAGCCGAGACAGCTCACTGAGCCTGTCCTTCACAGAGCTAACCTCAATAGCACAGACACAGCATAAACACACTCCCTAGTTAAACAGAAATCCAGTCGTGTTTTGTTTCCTGACCTAAATATACACAGGATCAACACCTCCCTAGCCCTAGAAAGTATGCAGCACTGAGTACAGAGTCTGGCTCTTATTTATCCCATGAATACAGCTACTGGCCTTCACCAGCAACACTCGGTGGAGCAGAGAACAGGCCTTGCACTTGGGAACACGAGGGACTGCTACACATCGAGAATGTGGGCTATCCTTGCTATCCTTGACACCAGTTCAGTGCTTAGATACCTTTTTGAGGCACAAGAGCCTATAGTAGCACATTGATTTTTATCTGTAGAAGACAATATTGCCCCATGACACCATCAAAACACTGCAAGAATAACTAAGTCTAAAGCATAAGGCATTTAGTTAAGACAGCAATGGGACTGCATGAGAATAATGTATTAATCTGCAGTGGAAGACAAATGTATACAGAGTATTTCAGGATATGACGTAGCTGGCTTGTGTGTGAATTGGGACAAAAGAATAAAGGAGGTGGTGTGTCTGAAACATGTCCTCTTCAAAAATATCTGCTGATCTAGGCCAAAAAAAACCCCAACAAGTAACTATCCTACCTGTTATAATTTTTTTGCCATACTTAATCCTTAAAGCAGCATGATATCGAGGAACTTCAAATTCAGTTAAGCTACTGATTAACTGGCTAAGTATGAGAGGTTGATAACCAGAACAGCTCACCTCATACTGCTCAAGGGCCTCCTTCCTTTCCAGTTCAAGTTGTTCCAGTTGCTGCATAGCAACTTGAAGAGCCTGTTCCTTTATCATTCTCTGATTTTCTAGCTCTTGCTTCTCTGCTTCTGTCATCTGAATGGTCTGTTGCTGCTGCAAATGCCATTTTTCCAGTTCAGCTCTCTTTGCTGACTCCTCTTCCAGTAATCTGCCATGGGGATTGCAATGTTAACTGCACCGTAAAGTATGCTGTATCCATTATGTAGTGTACACATAGGGAAGCCAAGCTAATTATTTTCCTTCCCTTTTTTTTTAAAAAAAAAGAAAGCTTGGGAAGCAGGGAAGAAGTTATTGCTTGTTGGCTTGTCTTCAGCGTAAAGCTGAAAAGCATGCCAGCAGTGCAAGCAGTCTGGCTGTTACAAAGGGCTATTCAGAAAATGTAGTCAATAATGCAAATACTCAACACTGAAAACTGCAGAAGAGACAAGCATGTATAGGTTACCTTAATTATCCTAGGAGGTCTAAATATATAAAGAAACAAGCCACAGTAAACAAAGCCCATATAAGTGAGAGGAGACTCAGCCCTTCCTCAATCACAGTTTAAACCTGTGGCAGAATCCAGCAAAGTCATATTAACAGTTTCTGCTTGGTAGGCGACACAGCTGAAGAGTCTGTACAGAGTGATCTCAGTTTTTCAAGTGCCAACATGCACAAGACCTGATGAGAAATAAGTGCACCTGCTTTTCTGAAATTGCTGAGCACTCTCACTGCTAAGGGCTAATCAAACATACTAAAAATCATAAATACTAGCTCTAGCCTTCGTAGCTTAAGGGGAAAAAAACATCTATCCTGTGTTTGGACTTCAAGGTAGTTCCCCTCCTCCAGCAATGTGTCCAAAATACAAACAATCTTTAACAGCATGGCACAGTTATTTATTAGCGGGGGGGAACTGAAATAAATCTTTACCAGGTAAAAGCCATACCTGGCTTGAAGTTTCCTTACAGTCTCTTCATCTTGACGTGCCTGTCTCTCATCCTCCAAAGCTTCCTGTAGCTGCTTATACATTTCTTCCAGTTCACGTACTCTCTGTAAATACTGTTCCAGTTCAGATGATTTCTGAGCAACCTGCTCTTCCATTTTTTGTCTTACCTAGCAGCATAAATTGAGGACACATATGAGCTACCATTCAACTCAGGTTTTCAGTTTTTAAAGGAGTTGCCACGTTTCCCTCAGATGTTTCCAGAAACAAACCTTTTCCTGCTGCCTGCAGAGCAAAACTGATAAAATTGAGTCTGGATTTGTAAACGCATAACTAAGAGCATTTAAAAAATAAATAATAATACAGGTTACTTACATTGCCCTACTTCATGCAGCACAGGATTTTTACAGGGGTTTAAACCTAACTTCAATCAGTCTGAACTTGTCACTTAATTTACAGATACACAATAACCTGAAGAAGAGAAAACTCGTAGTGTGCCCAGACACAAAGATGAGGTGGGTTTAACTACATTGTTTCCACCCCTTCCCTCGGACAAGCCCTCCCTTGGCCACAGTGTATTTCACACACTCATATCTGGGTGATGGACAAGAGGTTGGAAATCAGCTAAGGAGTTTGTCTTTGCTAAGAGAACAGCAACTATAACAAAAAACAACGATAAGGAGTAGAGGAAGGTGAGGAGATGCTGTGTATCCACAGTCACCCAGTCTCCGATCCTCACTCCCCACCTTTCACTGACCAGAAAGCAGTCAGCTGGCTTTGAACCCAGCTGGGACAAAGCAGCAAAATCGCAACATTTTAGCAATACATAACATGTACTGCACAGAAGGTAAGCACAAATGCTGAAGTCAGCAAGAAAGGCTTGCTGTCAAGCGTGGTAGGATGGCATGTCCTGCTCCACTGGCCTGCAGTCTGCTTTCCCTCAGCTAACCGAAATCCCACTGACCCAGAAAGTGATTGTATTCAGGAATCCACACTCACTCCATGAAGCAGCACTGCGTGCATTTATGTCCCGAGATGTTCCATCACATTGACTTGACTATTTCTACTTCTTTTCTCCAGCTAACAAAAAAGCCTATTATGCCTGACAGACCCCCTGAAGATTGAAAATTGGTTCTTTTGGAAATTCCCAGTGTGGATTATATTAACAGTATTGTAAAGCTACAATATTTCCTTAATTTCTTTATGTTTGTGTATGTGTGTATAAATGTTAAAAAACATACAGTATAAAAAAGCAATAATTATAGGAATATATTCAAGTCAGAAAATTCTTAAAATGCATTTTGCATTCATTTTGCATATTCATAGAGCATGTACTGGCCTCAGGTTCTCAGTCTTTGAAAACTGCAAGGATAACTTCAGTCTGTGTTTATCTTTCAGTCAATTTTTTCTGATTTTCCAGTAATATTGAGCACTGGAACAGGCTCCCCAGGGCAGTGGTCACAGCACCAATCCTGCCTGAGTTCAAGAAGCGTTTGTATGACATTCTCAGGTACGTGGTGTGACTCTTAGGGTGTCCTACACAGGGACAGGAGTTGGACTTGATGATCCTGAAGGATCCCTTCCAACTCAGCACATTCTGTGATTCTATGATTCTGCGATAAATTTTAAGCTTTGAATGCTATATAAATTGCAGGCGAGTTGTTCCAGCATTTGAGTTCACTAGTAAAAGATTTTATTCCTACATCTCTAATAAATGCAACACAGGTTACATTCTCCAGACTCCTGCAAAATCTGCAGAATCCTTTCAGTGACTGCCTGGGAGGGAAGTAAGTGCTGAATGCATTGCTCACTCTGTAATCATAGCAAAAAACCACATGCACTGCTCACCATTTTTTCTCTCTCCAGCTCCAAACTGAAGCGATCTTGTAATTCGACTTGAGTCTGAAGTCTTTTCTTCTCTTCCTCCGCAGCACGAGCAGCTGCTGCTTCCAGTTGCTGGAAGGGAAGGGTGGGGGGTGAGGGGGAGGGAAGAAAAGAAGGAAAAAAATATTTGTCAAAACTAAAACATTTGGAGGGAAGGGAATTTTATTTAACAATTTTTGTATTTAACAAAAATGGATGAAACCTTGAAAAGGTTCAAGAAAGCATTAAGACACCAGCTTTTTTTTTATTAATGTCTGAGGCTATTCTCAATCTCTCAATATAATTAATCTTGTTATTTGCAAGACAATTTTAAATTTCACAGAATCACAGAATCCTAGGGAATTTACCAATGAAAAGTCAATTATCAGACTACCTCCAAGTTTCCTGTGAATCCTGCTTTGCACAACCAATAGAAATCACTACGTTTCCTTCTCCATCTCATATGGGATAGAAAACCATTATGGAAAACCACATTGCAGTTGGGACTGCACAGGAGTTCCAACAGTAACAACATGCCAGCATGCACAGAGTTTACACAGAAACAGAAGTGGAAGCACTAAATTGCCATGGGAAAGCAGAAGTGCTGTGAACTTTGACTATAATAAGTGATTGTGCTGTTGTGAATCACTCCCCTTTAACATCCCCTAAATTGCCATGTAAGGCAAATAAAATTCTAGTTGATAATCATCACTTGAAATTATGGGAAAAATTAGCCTAGTCAGAGCTAAGGCCTAGGAAACAGCCACTGGTACCTTCACACCTTTTTGCAACTTATTTAACTTTTTTTGCAACTTGATTTCCCAAGTAGAGAGAGCTGTCGTGGTTTTTGCTTTCATTGGGATTTTTACAGCATTTATTTTTAGAGTGCACGGAAGGTTAGAAATGTGCAAATACCAGCCAAAGCTTTACCAGTTCTGAAAACAAAATTATTCTTTCACAGAATTTTTGTAAGGAACTTATCTGATGCTTCAGAGGAAGCAGAAAGCAAGCATCCTTCTTTTGCAATACACTAGGCTAGTGAAATTGTTTCCACAGACCTTCAGTAAGAGTGGGACACCCGTCATCTTTCTTTAGTATTTTTTGGAAGGTACCACATTTAAACCATCTTCCCTCACACAACCTAGATGAGCTAAGGAAATGCCTAAATGATTAAAACTGCCAAGCTAAAACTTTCATTCCTTTAAGTGCTTGTGGTATCACTCTAGTCTGAAATAGATGGGAAGGAGAAGGCTCATAGTTTGTTGTTAAGCTGTAGAAGATGGTACAGAATTGTTCTCCTTTGAAAGGTTTAGATGATGCCAGTCTTTCAGTATTCCTCCTGTGCCAGAACATTTAAAAGCATGTAATTGTAGTAAAATCCAAGATGTCTATTTAAGTGAAATTTTATTTTGATTTCCTTCCCCACATTGAAATTAAACAAACATTGCCAATACTGAGCCAAAAGGGTGAACGTGCAGAGTCACAGACAAGGGTGGGTGCAAGGCTTTTGCCAGAGTGCTCAACAAGAAAATACACTGTTTGTCCACTCTGTACTGTCAGCAACTTCCTGCTTAATTCACGTCAGAGGACATCGACCCCTGGCAGGTAAGGTTACTGGCAATATTATGCAGTTTAGGGAAAAGTCCCAAATGTTGTGGGCAGGGAGGGAGAGGGAATCAACAGGATCACAGCATTCCAACAGGGGTTGGTTAGCACAGAGTCTCTGAAGCCCATGCAAGATCCCAGATTGAAGCAGAAAGGGTGCACAAGTCTTGAGCATGCTCTCTTGGCAAAAAACCCTTACCTTTCAGCCTGTTCAATGTGTGTATCGAAAAATTTCATTAAAATATATGAAAAAACCCCTGTTTCAGACAAAGGCTGTTATTGTTCTGAAATTTTTGACTGCAGGGCTATCAAAATACAAACCAGCCTCAGCGTGCACTTTGGTAGATGCTGCGTAAGTGATGGCTCACTGCCATCAGGAGTAAATGAAACCTGAACCTTTCCAGAACAATTCCATTTTCTGAACCATTTACGAAGCTTTTTCCTTGAAGAACATTTTTCTAACTAATCCAACACTTTAAGTCCCTCCCCACTAATTCCACTTACTTAGTCAAAGCGTGGTAGTTCATGCCAGCGACTAAACTGCTCTCCTTGAGAAGAGTTACAGATGGTAATTCCTTGAGAATTTTAATCCAGCCTGCTTCAAAAGATGCTTCCTGCTGCAACTCTCTGTAGTTACCCATTGTGATGTCTACATAACTCCCTGGAGCCTGTCACTATCCTACTGCTCCTGTGAAGCTGCTCTCATGTTATCATCTCCCCCCTTTTTCTCCATAAAGTAAACTCAACACCAAAATCGAGCCCTATGTTTCTGTCAACAGGTATATTATATTACTTGCCATAACTTGTAGGTAACACAGGCTATTCTTTAAAGCATATTTTGCATTCTGAATCTTAAACACATGGAAGAACAGAGGTGCTAAAATCAAATTTAAAAATGTTTTTCCACTGTCAGACTCCATTTAAGGCAAACAGAACAATACCCACATCAGTACTGTCAGTGCAAAGTTAATTAAAAAAGACAGATTTCTCCTCACCACAAATTGTGACTTTTAATGATAAGACTTTTAAGAAAATACATTCCGTGTTATTTTATTTGCTTCTAGAGTCAGCACCTTTAACATGTTCTCACAATATTTACAGCTGCTCCCATCTCCCTGCAAAGATCACTAAAGATTTTTCTAACTGAGGGCTAAAATTTGTTTTTCATTAGTGTTTTTCATTTATGAAAAACTCAAGTAATGATGCAGACCTGTCCTAAATGGGAATGCAAAAGATCAAGTATTAATTTAGGAAGGTAGTGAATGAAAGAATCTTTAGACTAAGCACAGAGCAAAGATCTGTCCTGCTCTAGCAGCAGGCTCAGAAGCCGAAATGTTAGGGAGGGCGGCATTTGACAGCATTCTAAATTATTTCCAAGGCACACTCCTGATTAAAAGGTATCATGGCAATAAAAGGCACAGTAACTCTTCTTTCAAGTCCTTAAAAAGAAAAGACAGAAAGTATATCTGGATACTAATGAACGCTCTGTGGAGAACTACAGCAGAGGCACCAGTTGGTCCAAATACAAAAAGATCCATCAGCCTGGCCAACCTACTGCTGCACACAGCCACAGCAAAGGTACCTTGGTGTCTCCCAGCAGTCGCTAGATTTAGACTAAAAAACTGTCTACAAGGATATTAATGTATTCAGCAAGTCTTCTGCCAGTACTCAGAAATTTGTCATCCAATTCTCAGGCTTTTAGAAGCCAATCAGCATTTACAAGGAA
This sequence comes from Aegotheles bennettii, assembly GCA_013398125.1. NCBI lineage: Eukaryota > Metazoa > Chordata > Aves > Caprimulgiformes > Aegothelidae > Aegotheles > Aegotheles bennettii. The sequence goes on along the minus strand of VZRW01008591.1, from coordinate 548,863 downwards.
CACACACTTAAACAGTTTATAAATGGCTGCTATGTGCCTCAGCTTTATAAATCCCTCCCAGACTATTCTAATAAACTTATGCCTATACTTACGCACAAAAATAACTTTGCATCTTTGGAATCTTTGTAAATTAAATTTATATCTCTGGAAACTACCTCTGTGTGAAGAGAAGAGTCCCCACACACACACCAATTCACATAACATAACTGAAAAAAATATTTAAGAAAAGCTTCCTGGAAAGCCCCAAGTTTGACAGACATGTCTGACAGAAAAGAAAAACCAAAACCCCACAAGGAGCTGATGATACTCTCCAGCCGCCTTCCACACAGCTGGGGTTTCTTCTACACTTGTTTCACAACACCTTGGTAACTACAGGGAACAGGACTGGGCTCCGTGAGTTACCCTGAGCCTGCTGAACAGTCCTGAGGAACTGCTGCTGTCACTGCGGAAGGCTGTACTGCAGGCTCAGCCAGCAGCTCTACTTGTTCAGGGGGCTGATGCTGACAAGCTCACCTCCTCTGTCTGAACATCTGAACAGGAACCAGAAGCCTAAATACACTTCAAGAAGCCCATCCCAACTGCAGAGCTTAAAGCTTGAAGGTCAGCAGCTCCCACTCCCACCTTTCGCACGGTCTCCAGTTCCCTCTGCTTGTTCTCGTTGGCCGTTTGCAGTTCTTTCATCTGCCGCTCCAGCTCCTCTTGCTCAGCCAACAGCTTCTGGCGCAGCTCTTTCCGCTTCTGCCGTGCCTCTTTGTGGGGTGGTGGGCTCCCCGCCTTCAGCAGGTTCACAGTGGTCTGTATGGCTGGAAAGGAACATGCAAGGAAAAGAAAGAGAACGCCAGTGAAGGGAAATGCTAAACGTTCTGGATAGCCTTAGTGAACAAATACCTGTGGTGGTGTGGGTTTTGGGTTTTGTGCTTTTGGGGTTTTTTTAATGTATTTTTAAATCAGAAATAGCTATTGTCGGTTCTTCTAATTGCCACCAGACTAGCTGTCAACACAAACCAAAAGTGAAAGACGCTTGACCTTCAGTATTGGCTGTGTGCCACAAGGGTGAGATCCATCAATTCCAACGCATTACAACAATTCCAATACTGATCTCTAACCGGCAGTGGACATAAAACTCACACACCTAGCTGCAAAGAAACAAAACCCAACACTTCAAGAATTTTTACTACCTAGATTCAGTGACACTAATCAAGCAGTAAGATGTTATCTGATATATACATAACTTACTTCCCTAGAATCAACTTTAAACCCTTTATTCTTACTGATACTCCAAGGGAAAACTTTTTCCAGTAAGAAAGTAGCTCTCATTCACTTACTTATACTCAGTGATTAAATATTGCGAGAGCAAAGCTGAGGAGTGCAGACAGTTTTGATGTTTTATTCACCTACTACCACTGTGAAAAAAGATCTCCTTTTGGAACCAAGTAATCATCCACCATACATCAGACCTTGGTGTAATTAAATGCATGCTTTAGGTAAAGAGGGAAGTGCAAATGAAAGCACACAGCTCCAAGTATTCCAATGCTGTACATACTTCAATGGTATTGCCAACAGTGGCTTTCAAGGGCTTCTTCCTCGCTCTGCAAAATATGCATGTCACTACCAACCAGCACACATCTAGGAAGGTCTCACAGGAGTAACTTCACTGTGAGAATGGAAAAGGAAGCCCCAGTTCCCAGTCTTATCCTCAGCTCACCAAACCATTCAACCTCAAGCAAAACTGTAAAAGCAAGCCAGTATTTTATGCTGATGAAATGAACAAGCTTTCCCCTTCTCCCCAAAAGCAACAATTTACAAAGTATTCCTCATCCGTTCCCCATCCCTAGAAGCACAGCCAATATAGAAAAGGCAAACAATAGTAATATCCATTTCATTTTGGTTATGGCTGCCTAAATTGAGGCATCTAAATGACAGAAACTGATTCCCCTTACGTGGATCCTTAGTTCTTCCTGAGTCTCGGGCTCCTTAAAGATCCTTTCCATGTGCCCAAAACAGACACCAAAAATCACAAGACCAGGAATTTCAAATTTGAGTAAAGCACAGCTGTAAGGCTTCACCTTAACTTTCACATAACTAAGATTTTTGAAACCTCACCTTGAATCCACTCCTGCTTCTTCTTTTTATCAGAGGCACTGATCTCAAAGCTTTTATCAAGACATTTTATGAGAAAAAGGCATTTCTTTCCATCTTTGTCAGGCAAGGCCTAGAAAGAGTAACAAAGGATTATTAGCCTTGCAAACACTGAAATCTAAGTTATATTGTCAAGCCCCACGCATGCAGTTATCTGCTACAGAGCTACAAATCCCAGCACTAAGAACCTTTATAAAAGGAGTGTTTATGAACTGTTTTTATATAAAGTAAAAAAGTTCCATTAACGAATGATATCAGGAGTCCATCCTGCACACAAAAAAGGATTAATTAATTCTTATTCAGAGACAGTCACAGTTTTTGGTCTTTTTTTTTTTACCTCTACACAACAGTTGCCATCCAGTATGATGTCTCCCTTCTTGTCCTTTAAATCTTCACTCACATAGTAGGAAATAATATTGGGTTTTAGCACAAACCATCGTTCCATCCAATTTTTCCTTTTATGACCTTTTTTCAACATATAGCCCTGTAAAAAGCAAGAGATCAGCTGAAAAGCCCAGCCTCTGCTGAACCGCCTGGTCTTTCGGTTATGTGGCTTAGAGGCCCAACAGAGCACAGAGAACAGTCAGCTCAAGGCCCTAAACACTCCACCTGCACACTTCCACTCCCAATTCCAGCACACAGCTAATTGTTTAGCCCATGTGAAACTACCTACTGTTCTTCTGTGCAGCTTTCAAGTAACTGGCTCATCTGAAGGACTGAACTATTATAATTGTTATATCATTATCAAGTCATTATGATAATTCTTTGGTCCTCTTTGATGACCTTTACTATCTCATTTTCTTCAGTCACGCAGAGACATTTGCCATCACCAAGGCTGACCTGTGACACTTTAGTGACAGCTGTTGTGATGAATCAGTCCTGTGTGGACTCACGCCCCAGTGACAGATGTGGGCCTGCACCTACGCACTGCACACCCAGATCACTGCAGGACAGGGACAAAGCAGAAACACCTCTGTCCTTCCTGGGAGTGGCTCCCCCCCTGACAAGACACTCACATAACTGGTAACACAAAGCCATGCTCCTGGCATCTTTACTGGACAGAATATGGGAGCACTGGTGAAGCCTGGGTTTTCCCTTAAAGGAACACAGAGTTGTATCTTGATTTAAATAATGCCAAGATTTCATTCGCAGTACTTTATTTTCCTTGAAAGAGGATCCTCAACTTCCTGTATGAGAAAAACACTCGCGAGCCTGAGCAAAGCTATTTCAGAAGAAGGAAGAGAAGCTCATATTTTGCCACCGAGCTTCGCACAAATAAAAGAATAAAAATTAGAATCTTCTGTAATGACAATAAATAGGGCAGGTATCACGATCAAATCATTCAGTTTTGCCTCTATTAAATATTACCATATCTAAAATAAAAGCAGTGATACTAAGTGCAGTTACACTAGGAACTGCCATACACTGTCCAGTGTGGCTGTGGTAGTTCAGAAACCACCTCACGGAAAAGAGGGTGCACAGGGAATGACACAGTAACTGGTCATTCTTTCAGTCATTCGATTTTTAGTGATCTTATCAGGGGCACTGCTGTGACCTACTCAATTCTTAATCTAGAGTTTCAAAGTTTGCCAGTATTTCAGCTGGACCTGGCATTTCTGAAACCACATTCCCCAACCACTCACATACTTTTGTCTGACTCCTGTCTTCAGAAAGAAAGTCAAATCTCTACTCTGCCCTTGTGAGACCCCTCCTGCAGTACTGTGTCCAGTTCTGGAGTCCCCAACATAAGAAGGACATGGAGCTGTTGAAGCGAGTCCAGAGGAGGGCCATGAAAATGATCAGAGGGCTGGAGCACCTCTCCTATGGGGACAGGCTGAGAGAGTTGGGGTTGTTCTGCCTGGAGAAGAGAAGGCTCTGGGGAGACCTTAGAGCAGCCTTCCAGTACCTGAAGGGGCTATAGGAAACCTAGAGAAGGACTTTTTAGAAGGGCATGTGGTGATAGGACAAGGGGGAACAGGTTCAAACTGAAAGAGGGTAGATTTAGATTGGATATTAAGAGGAAATTCTTTCCTGTGAGGGTAGTGAGACACTGGCACAGGTTGCCCAGAGAAGCTGTGGCTGTCCCCTCCCTGGCAGTGTTCAAGGCCAGATTGGATGGGGCCTTGAGCAACCTGGTCTGGTGGGAGGTGTCCCTGCCCATGGCTAGGGGGTTGGAACTGGATGATCTTTAAGGTCCCTTCCAACCCAAACCATTCTATGATTCTATGTTTCTATGAAACTAAAACACCTACACCAATATAGCTATGAACAAGCCATACAGGAAACACTGTACTCAAAGTATTCCAGATTAAGAAGATTGAAAAGTTGGAAAGGAGACCAAGAAACGTTTTTCTGTAATGCCTTTTAGCCATAGCAATCTTGGATACAAGCAAACAAGTAAATGTTCTGTGACATATTTAAGTTAAAGGTGTCTTTCTGTACAGGTTTGAAGCGGAAAAAAAATATCAGAACACTTGGAGAAGCTCTTTTGTTTAAAAACCAACCAACTAAAAAAGAAACAACCCCCCTACACATACAGCTTATCTGTGCTCAGCTTTTCTAGCCAGTCAAACATGGTCAGAGCCAAGGCCATGCCTATTCCCTTGCCGTCCCACCCCCGTGCTCCAAAACAGGAACACACACAGAAACAGCTTTGTTTGCTGCCTCCGTACTCAAGTCTAAGGCCTGGGTGGTCGCAAGGGTGTGTGAAGGACTCCTGCAGCTTCACTCATGCCTTGCACAGTAAGTCATAACCAGGTGTTTTCTGCCTTCCTGACATACTGAATTTGCTTTCAAAGCCAAGTCAGACTGATATTTTCCTCTTCAATTTCTGCAAAATCTTTATCTATCATGTCTGTGCATCAGCTGTTTCTCATCTTCCAAGAGTCCACTGAGAGCCCTGGGGATCTTCTCACACCACCTATTACATGAGGGACACATCTTTCAGAAAACTAAATATCACAGAGTTAATTATCACTGCTACCCCCCATAAGCCTTGGAAATCCAGGATAGGGTAGTACAAGACTTGACTACAATACAGCAAGTAATTAATTAATACCTTGAAGTAATCACATATTACAATAAACAGGACAATTCTGTGAAACAACAAGGTATCAGGGTACAAGCTGTGACCAAACCAGATGTCTGTAAGTCATCCAGGGAGCTCCATTCTCCATTAGGCCAGTGACTGTCCAGGAGGTGCTAGGCCAAACCTTGACACAAACTATTTTTAAGTGTCAAGCAACCATTCAAAGGCACTCAGACATGCTTGAGAAAGGGGCTCAGCCACCAAGAAAGGAAAGAGACGGTAAAAAAAAAAAAAGAAAAAAGAAAAAAAAAGGGGCGGTGGAGAGAGAGACACACAATGCAAATCAAAACTGAAAAGAAATCCAATTTCCTCACAAAAGTTTCAAGCGGAAGGACTGACCTGACACTTGATATTTTATTTTCATGGTATTAAACAGCAGAATGACTTCATTTTGCCCTCAACTGGCTCTGTGCGTGTGTGTCCAGCCCTCACCTCCAACAGGCAACCAGCAGTTAACAAAAATAGACTTTCGCATTGTTCTGTGGATATTCTGAAAGAATTTCCTTTGCCAAGACCTTCTGATGATTTCTTAAGAATAGCTCAGGGAAGCCTGCCAAGAAAGCCTTTGTTTCTCTCCTCACCAAGAAGCCAAGAAATCAAAGATGTAAAAAGTTCTCTCGTCAGGTGAAAGTCAAATTTAAATAGTTCTGTAGGCAAGCTCTGCTGTGACCCCCCAGGTGCCTGTGACATTTATACTTCCTGTGGAAAAAACGCAGTTTTGAAAGCCTAAACTGGCAGTCCAGCTACTGGAAAGCTGAAGAAACTGAAGACTAACAGAAGTTTGCTAAGGATATAAAGGTCAGCATGATTTATTGTGTTTGAGTACAGGTAAATAAGTTGTCACTCACGTGGCCTTCTAAGCAAAACAGAAAAGGAGAGAGCTCTGGAGCTCTTCTACACCTTTCAGCCCTGTGGAAGTGGGGCAACTTGGAAGCAGACCTTTCAGCTGGCACCGTACCTTTGCCCAGACCCTCTTTGTTTGAGTATGGAGGTTATCATCAGCACAACTTACATTTGCTACAATGTAACTGCAACTAGAAAAAAGCATTTTCAAACACTGAATTGTTGTCACCAGTGGCAGAACTGACAGTGTTGTAGTTATCCCACCAGCTAACAAGCAGTTGACACTGCTATAGAAAAGGCTGTATGTCAAGTCTGAGCACACTTCTGTTGCTTTCTAAAAACAAACTCTCCCAACAAGCAACTCATTCGTAATACTGCAACAATTACAACCATCTGAACAGCAGCACAATTTCTCTTTTACAAAAATAAGCTCATATTAAAGAACCCTTATAAGTAATTTACCTAATTTCCTCCTGCTCATTATCCATTGGGTAAAGAAATTCCAATACAAGTTGAACAGAAAAATCATGCAATAAATTGTTCCAATCAGTTCTCTGTGGTTCTTACCTGTTTGAGTACATCTAATATGAGCTCATTAAAGACTTCATTGATTGCCATGGACACAGTCTGTCGGTCCATCCCTTTACTGAACTGCCCACTTCCGACGAGATCAATGAGCTCCCACGCAGAGAGACCTTCTCGACTGGTGTTGAGAGCAATCTTGTAATGGTCAAACTGCTCTTGCTGCCAGCCCACTCCCATTGCTTCAGTGAGTTTTTTAAGTAAATATTCAATCTGTACAGAAATACAAACAGGAATTAATCATTGTCAGCAGGTACAGAAATTGAGTGTTTCAGAGCTGTAAAATAAGCTTCTCTAGAGACCACCACTACAGCCAGATTCCTACACTCACATGTAGGCCCCTAAGGTAGGTGGTTTAATTAGTAAAGACTTTAGGCTCCTGTCTCAGTTGAACTTTTGACTGCCAAGCTCATCCCACAGCTATTCTCTTCTTAGTAAAGAAAGGAAGAATTGAGCCCGACAGTCTCTTTCCATTTTTCAGATTCCTACAGAACACATGGGACCTTCCCTGCAACAGCTTCCAAACCGTGATGGCTGAAGTGTGAGAAAGCAAGAAGTTTCAAAAAGTATTCTTGTAAGATAAATAGCAAACAAATTAGAAAAAAAAGAAGAAAAGATGGCAGTTTGGACAAGAAATGAAATTAAAAACTACCAAGGTACAATGATCACATATTTGTCTTCACCTGACCCCTCTTCTCCAGCTCTCAAGCACTTCATCACTGGGCACAATCTTGGCAGATATATCAAGAGAAATAAAAGAACAAATTTTTCACGCCCGCTTTTATTGTTTCCAAAATAAACTCTCCTTTTCCTTTAATCTCCCATCATTCTGTAAGCATTACCATACCCAGGGTAATAACACTAACAACACTAGTCAAAATGAACACAAGAATGAAAAAGAGGGAAAGAAGGCTGGGTTCCACCTTTTGTCTGGTTTTTATGCTGCTTTTAAACTCATCACTGTTCACTCTTTAAACCAGGCAATATTTTAAACTAAGCCCATCTACAGCTTTGAGCACATGTAAAATGCTTTTAATGGCTATTTAAAGAAAATAATTGGTGAGAGCCTTCCTACAAAGACCTCTACACAGCAAAGCAAAAGCCACACTTCTCAGTTTCTGCAGCTGAAGTCACAGGATACCAGGCACAGCATTTAATCCAGTTTTGAAGACAGACCAAGCTAATGTGGCCTTCTGCTATTTTGGGCAATGGCTCACTGCATTTCCTTGCCAGCTTTGCATGGAATCCGCCTGCCTTCAGCAACCGGCCAAGGCAGACAGCAAAGGCACCCACACCCTCCCTGCCAAGGAAGCCAGGGGACCAGGTGCTCGGTCACCTCACACCGGCCCACGGCAGGGCCAGGGCAGCACCAGCTGCCCCAAGGGCTGGCCTGTCTCTCCAGCCACCACCAGGCCAGCACAGAACCACCCTCCAGCAGGTTGGTCCGCAAAGCTGCCAGCACAGGCTCCTCCCTGCTGCTCTACAGGGATGGGAAAGGGTGGAACTGCTCCCTGCCCAGCAGAGGTGGGAAAGCAACATGAACCTCTCAGGTTCTCTCTGTGCACACAGAAATAACATGGATTTCCTCAAGGGCCACTTGTCTGAAGGCCAGTCCTGCAGGACAGTCTGCTCCACTTTCAGCTTGCCCATTTTAGGTGTGGTTTTGGAAACACTAAGTGACTCAGGAGTCTGAGTCCCATTATCAAAAATGACTCAGGTGTACAGCAGGAATGTGCCTCATTAAAAAGCAGTGGAAACCAGATGCTTTCCAGGACTTCATTTGTCTAATCACTGACGCTGGTTCACCTCTGTTCCTCAGCACTGCTTGAAAACACGATGTAATTTCTCCTATGGGTAAGAAAACCCCCAGCTGAGAGAGCCAAAGTATGTTTCACCACAGAGTAAATTAACTTTTCAGCTACAGCTCAGCCTCCTTTCAGCTGGTCTAATAGGCTTTTCAGCACCCAGCAGTCTCTGCGCAAGAGCTTTGGGAGTACAAAGAAATAAAGAAGTGCTTTTCCCCACATTTCACCGCAAGAACATCCAGGCCTCGAGGTTTGATGCAGCACACTTGCTGATTTTGTGGCTGCTGCTTCTCTCTCCTGTGACTGGCACAGGCAGATCCCTCCCATCCCACACACATAGGACCAAGAAGCACACAAGCGTGTACCAGAACACACCCAGCTGGCAAAGCAGTAAATCACCAAACCCACCCTACAGATGGGTGGGCTTCACTTACTATTTCAGCTTAGTAACTGCTCTCAGTCTCACAGCCTCTGCTCTGGCAGCACACGGACCAACGCCACAGCAAAACACAGAAAGTACTGAAAGCTGCTGCAAGGTTTAGAGGAAAGAAGCACATATCCCTCCGAGATGTGGCTGCCGTGTCCTCGTAAGCAGTGTCTGAAGAGAAGACAGGCTAGCCAGACACAAAACAGGCCTCCAGGGTGGGTGCAGCAGTTGTAGAGAGCATTGCTTTTCATTTCAGCTTCACTAAGCATTTCAGTATTTGTAGCTCCTCATGCAACTCTTACTAGCAAAGATGTGATTTGAACAGAGGCCTCTGCAAAATGGCATTCACACTGCAGCCAAGTGCAACTATCACGAGGTACGAGGCTCATGGCAAGCAGCAGAGATGGCCTTCAGCTCCGTGCTGTGCCCGCCTGCCGGCTGAGGAAACCACTCCCGGGAGGACACACACGCACGGCCGCTGCTCCCGCTCTGCGCCTCGGGCTTGTGGTGTGATCCTGGCTGTGCTCGTGTCCACCCTGTCCAACAGAACCAGCCATGGAACTGCGCTCTGTGGTGGGTCCACGCGCAGCTCCGGGTCCCTGGAGTTCACGCAGCCGCATGATAGCAAGGGCATTGCAGCACACCCTCCCAAGCAACCAACACACAGCTTTTACTGGAGTTCTGTAAAATTCAGTAACTTGAAATATCTTTAAAATATGCTTTGCTGATTTTCACTCTCCAAAATCCTCAAGTTAAAAAATGAATCCAAAGCTTCTGAGCATCAAGTACCATAAATCCTCAGCAGGCTGTTAAAGGCAGGAAGCAGCTCACTTCCTACTCCAGGCAAGCTTTGTAGGAAAAAAACAACCCCAAAGAGCCCTTCACAGCATGCAAGAGCAGCAGCACTGCAAACTCGTTTCAAAACAAACCTCCTAAAGCCTGGATTTGGTGAGCTGAAATAAGCTCTGGCATCAACACAGGAGTAACTTTTTCCCCACGTTCAAAACACATTGTGCCACTAAGCTCAGTCCCTCTGAGCAGCATCGGTTCTGAACTACGATTCTGTACTTTAGCTGAAAGGAAAGCTAAAATAACTGAGACTTAATTAGGTAGATAATATATCTGCCAAAATGCTAGACAGCATTTTAAAAAACCCCACTCATTAAAATTCAATGAACTTTAACTTTAAAATGTATTGTTCCAAGGTTTCACAACCCATTACACTGCTCGAGGCATGCAGCTCTCAAATTCCTTTGGTTAATTATCTCAAACCTGCAGACAGAGGGACACAAAACAAATAATTCACACCTGAACAGATTTTTTCTTTTTTTTTGCTCAAGCCATATGAACAAAATGTACATCAGACTAAAAGTCTGGAAAAGAGGCGATGTGAAACGCTTAGCTAGCACACATTATTATGTAATGCACTAAAAGAGTCATCATGTCCTTTCCCTTAATATCACTTGTACACTTCTTACCTTATTTTGATTATTAGAGTTAAACATTTCAGTGTGCTAACCCCCATCTACAAGTCACTAACGTGACCACAGATCCCACTGAAGTACAGATCTCATTATTTTAAAACACATTAACTTTTCTTAACTGAAAAAGGACCTGTGAATATCACAATTTTCTTTCCAAAAATAAAAATAAATTTAAAAGAATCAAGCTTTGTCTTGCAGTCAGATAAGTACATGGCTAACCAAAATCCCCAGGAAAACTTTATGTACCATATCTGCTCAGCGGCGATGTGACTGTTGGGGTGGGGTGTGCATATGGAACAGTGTGAGCTAAATACAAAGCGGTAAGCTGGATCTGGTAAGTGTGGAAGCAAATAAGAGACCATTTGTTATGTGCTCAAATGAGGAACCTCTGACAGCAAATGGCATTCCCCTTCCTTCACAGACGTGTCAACTCAGCAAATAACTGACAAACCAGGTCTACTGGCTCAAACACAACCTACTCCTGTGGTAAAAAGTAGAGTGTCGACAAGCAAACGTGAAGCAACGTTTGCTGCTGTTCTGACTGGACCTTACTCGCTTTCAGGTACAGGTGTGAAAACACAGAGATTGGTTGCTAACGCTGCCTATGCCAGTATGGACCAACTGGCTCCACGGTATGAAAAACAGCTTCCATCTCAAATCAACAGAAACTTTTCAGCCAGAATTTTGCCAAGAGAAAGCAAAAATAATATAAAGAACAGAGGCTCTTTAACATGAACTATGCAGCCTGCTTGGTACCTTATTTCAGAGGGCACTTTCCATGTTTCAATACCTATTTGCTTTCCCAGGTATTCCTGGCACTAATCTCCACGTGGAATCATAGAAGTTTCACATAGAAGTTTCACATATTTTTCTGATATACAAGTGGGTCTTTTAGAAGATGAAAAATGAAAAAAATGTCAAGGAGGCCTTCAGGCCCAGCAGAGCACAGCAGACAAGGCTGTTCTGGTTCAGGTATTCAAATAAGGTTTGTGATACTAACAGAGCAGATGTAAAAAGTCTATTCACATTGTACAAAATTCTGTGGAAGCACATGTTACCGGGCAAGAAACATGAAAGCAATTCTATCCCCTTTCACAGTCATCATCAAATCCTTTTTTTGATCCCATCAGAACATCACTTACTTTTAAGTCAAATATTTGTTTCTTCCTTTCCACCAACAAAAAGATCCCCACACTAGAATTTATTAAACTTCATGAACAACAACTATTCTAGACCAATAGACTTTGCAAAAACTGTGTTCATTATGCAGTGTAAGCCATTATCTTATTTCTTTTTTTTAATTAAATTAGAATTAAGTAATTTAATAAAGGTCAACTCAAAAAACAGTGTAACAAGTAAACACATAAATCCTACAACAAGCTGCTGCATAAGCTGAAAACTGGCTCATTTTTTGCAGCAATCAAAGAAAAAAGTAGTGAAATGGAAAAAACTGACACAAGTCATGACAAAACATCTTTCTAACCATCATCATCAACTTGTGGAGGTCATGGTTCAATTAAAACCCAAGACAAGCAGCTTTCATTCTAGTTGTATCAGTTTTGATATGGCCAAGGTTCAATTCCCAATATTTCATTCGCGTCTCAGTTTCTGATACTAGAATGCAGAACAAGGAAGCAAATGTAGTCACAAAAAACCTTTTTCTGCAAGAAATACCTCCAGAAGAATCACCACTGGACAGCTTCACACTTTCACCTCCTCAGTCTAAAAGACACCACCTCATTTTCAAATTTGGACCCTCTTTGTCCTAAGCAGGAGGATTAGAAATGCTTTGTGTTAATACCGTTGAAGGCTAGAGGACAAGTGAAAAATGATTGTACAAATCTTCCTCAAGAAGTCAGGCTTAAAAAGCACAGACACCAAACACGTTGGGCTTATTTAAAACAAGTTATGTGAACACTGGATTACAACACACAAAAAGTGTGCAGCTTGTAGTGTTTCACCACTAAGGATGGCTGAGAAACACAGCTAACCACATACCACCGCTCTTAGAAGACAAAGCATTCCCAGTGCTGCAATCACATGTCCAGAAATAAGAAAGGGGAAGTGTTTGGAAACTTTTTTAGAAAACAGAAAATGTCTGGTTAAACAATACTAAGGCACACAAATGAGTCTGTAACAACTAAGAGGTGAGTTGCAAGGGAAGCTTGTGACAGACCAGAAATATTTCTCCTATGGCTACAGTTCTCTCCACCTTTCTTCCCTTTATTTTACCCTTCTAAAGGAAGAGGTAATGCCTGTGAGAGCTGAAGGAAACACACACTTGGATGTCTGCATCTCAGATGATCTAGTGGAAAAGACCAGCTGCGAGTAGGGGAAGGAGCTCCCAGCCAGGCCCCCCTTTCTGGGCACATTAGCAATATAGCTACTTGGTAATGCTCTGCCCACTGCACGAGGAGGCAATTCCGTTTGTAGCCAAGAATTGTATTAATTCTAAAAGCTGTCCATCAGGACTAATTTTAACCACAGCAAATAAAATATGGCTCTGTTTTTATGCAGTCCTTCTGTATCTCTTTGAAATACCACATTCACCCAGTTCACAGAGGTGCTTCACTTCATGCATAGCAAGGCTTCTAACCTGAAAAGGGAGGGAGCTTTCAGATTTGATGCCATTTCACATTTCCTTGGGACATGAGCACCTTTGCAGAACAGGTGTCACGGGTCTCTGTTCCTTTCCAACTCTCCTAACTGCCCTCAGCTGTCCACCAGCAGAAGCTACACTGGAGCCCAGGGCCGTTACCAGCTCAGTCCAGTCCCCCACATAGCCACCAGCTCCTGTCTCTCTGTGACCCAACCTCCCCAGAACATAGAGGGATCCTCTGAAACTTGAAATCAAATCTGAAAACAACACACCCCAACCCAAGCCCTTCCCCATGCTGGATTTTACCGTCATTTCCCTCAAGTGCAGGGCTGCCACCCCTCCTTCCACGGCAGGTGAGGAGCACAGGTCAGATGCTGCCTCTGGCTTTCAGTTTGGCCTCCTCTAAACAAGCAACTTCTGAGCCTTGCGTCACCTCTTCACTGCTTTCAAATTCCCTCTTTGTAACTGCTTTCTTCACTTCACTCTTTCTAACACTTTCCTCTGCCTGTGTCTCAAAGTAGCTGGTTTTCCCTGTGCTGGTTGAGCTACAGCTGTTCCCAATTCACTGCCCATTCAACACCTGGGCAGGGAATCCAGACTTAACCCTTTGCAGAGGGGGTAACAGCCTCACCACGATAGGCTGTGTAACGTGCAAGGCTTGGCACAGCAGCAGGAGTGCAGAAGTACACAACACAGGCAAGAAGGGAGGACAGCAGCTTCTGCCTTTAGTCACAACAGTGCAAAGGTGAAGCTGCACTCAAGCAGGAGAGTTTTCCAGATATGAAATTGTTCAAATGAGTGCAGAAACCACTTATTTAATTTTAAAGAAAAGGAAAATCGGACTCCCAAGCAGGTCTCAAAGAACAGCTCCTCCAAGGAGGAGCAATAGAAGGCATCCTCATAGCCACATGAAATTGTATCAACACATTTCACTGGAGACCTAAGAAGTTCTCTATTATAATCCTTCCATCCACAAGATGGGCTGTGAAAAACTTCAAGGGATCAATCTTCCAACCTGAAAGTATGAGGCAAGTTTCCTAGCTACTTATAAATGGGGAGCAAAATCTCCAAACCCCAAAAGCCTACGAGGTGGAAGGGAGGGAGAAGGGGAAAGAGCTAGATGCCAGACAAAGGACTCCAAGCCAGAAACTGCAGTAAATCATGTGTTGCAATGTTCTCAGCAAATGATAAGAGCAACAGACAGGGAGGGAAGGAAAGCTTGCTCCTGGGCTGGGAAGCTACAGTCACCCAGGAGAGATTTACATTTACACAAACATCACAGAACAGCGATGCTTCCACCACCCTCTCCTCTGCTCATCACTTTGCAAAAATCCCCTCACTTCATCCATGTCATGCAAGCATCCATGTCATTTGGTATTTTGTAATTCATGACAGGATGCAATACAAAGTAGTGAAGACTAAAAACATAATTGAGCTTTATTACGAACTCAAGAGGCATAAAAAGTAAATGAAAAGTAAAATAACTTTACTAGGTACCAGTATCATTTTGAATACTATTGAAAAGAGTTATTTTCAATAGAAAATAGAAATTCTCAGCACTAAGACAACAACTACAAGTCTGTACAAAAAAAAATGTTTTGCAAATCTGGAGTTTGCATTTAACATTAAAAAAAAAACAGACATAAGAACATAAAAGGCAGATATTAAAGGTCAGACAGAGAAAAAGCAAAACTGACCAAAATTGAGACTTTGCATCTTTACTTTTTGAATACTGTGTAAAAAGGCAAATGAGTAAATGTGGAATTTTTCCAGAAGCACAGAGAACCTGGGGAGGACTGATGCAAACCAGAAAGGAGTGCATTCAACAGACAGCATTCCTTCACGGGCTGATTAAATTACCTGTGTGGTCTAAGGCAAAAGGTTAGAGTGAATACAAGCATTGTATATGATAAGAACAGAGCAGCCTTTCTTTGTCAGGCTCTATAAGCTTTCTTTAAACAGTATTGCACAATTTAAATCCTGCCGTAATCAAGGAGATGCAGATACAGATCCACTCAAAGATTTTTAAAAATACTCCAAGTAGAAGAGCAATAGAGGGTAACCCTGGATATTAAGGATGGGAAGGAAAGCAAACAGCAGCCATGAAATCTGGAACACCTCTTTTGGGCTCAGAGCCAACTCTGCAGCCCATCTTGAACAGACAGACTGCCATTACCTGGCACCAGCTGCAGAAGGCAGCACGAATCTGGGGGCTTGCTTGGTGGAGGGGGAGCAAGTGAGAAACACCAACACCCCAGAGCTGGCAGGTCTGAAGCTTTTAACCATACCAACAAATAAGGAGATGTGAAATACCTACCCTCAGGTAAGCCAGGCTGAGCAGTGGGGAACACAATGACAAATCAGAGACATAGATTTGAATCCCAGTTTTGACATTAGTGCCTCTGACCTTCTCCCAAAGCCAAATCCAACACCATTAAGAAAGGCACTGTCTTAGCTTTTATACCCATCTCCCAGAACTGACAGAAAAAACAGGAAAGCCAGCAAGAAGACTGTTCCATTTCTCATGGGAATATAGCATGGCAGGTAGGGCCCTGTCATCACCAGTCTGGCAAAACCAGAAACATTAAACAGAGTGGAAGACTCCTGCTAAAGTGGGTGATAAGAAAAAAACCAAGCAGTTTATTTTGATAGGGGAGTTATCTGTACTTTATGGTTTGGCACAACAGCTTGGAGTCCTACAGTTACGCTGTAGTGGCATGTAAATCAGGCTGTTTTGATCCCTGACTGTTCAGCAATTTGCAAACATTTATTAATCACTACTTCAGTGCTGAGCAGCAAGCCCCTGGGATATCTGTACACAGTTTTGCAAGAGATTATGCCTACAGTTCTGATCTTTCTGCTTCTTCCCTCGCCCTTCCCCAAGGGGAGAATTGTTGAGATACGAAAATCTTACTTCAGGTTTAAACTACCTATTTGAGCATTGCCCATACTTGTTCATGAACTTAAAGTATAAAGTGATCTCTCTGGTATTATTCATTCAACCATTTCAAGCGTGTTCCAGTGGTGGCTGCTTTAGATCAGAAACAGACATCATCAGAAAAGTTCGTACTTCTCCTTTTCATCAGGAGGGTGACATGAGACTGAAGACTCATCTCACAAGTCACAGTAACACAAAGCAGAGGGGAGAATTTTTTTTCAGAATCACACTGATGTAGTAACTGTGCAAAATTTTAATCACCTATAAGCAAGTGCAGTGATCAGAGATCACGTACACGCACTACTTGTGAGCGAAGCAAGAGCCCCAAGAGCTCCAAGTGCTGCTACTGGAGCTAATCTCCCCAGCACCAGTCCAACCTCACAAAAAGCAAAATAAGCTATTTACTGGGGGACAAGCAGCACATCCCGTTTAGTCCAGGCTGTTTAAACGACAGGCGTGCATAGCCATCAATATCTAAAGTATCCCATGGGAATCCTCACATATGCACCCTAGAAAATCAAGAAAAGCACCCAAGGCCTTACATTATTAAAAGAGGGGAATGAAAGTTTTATATTAAACAATTGTTTTCCCTTAAATCTCTAGAAACTAGCAAACATTAACATAGTTCAACTGGGACCTTAAGCAAACTGGTGTTAAACAGCTTAAATTTTTGTTTCTTACCTCCTCAGGCACAATGATTAAAGGGTATTTGTCCTCTGATAAGAAGTTAAAAATAACCCACACTTTAAATGCATCTTCATCACTAATCAGCAAAGGACTTTTAGAGAGGTTCTTCTTAGCACAGAGAGTCCAGCACATCCTGTTGAATTCAACTTTGTCAAAGTTTCCTTGAACCTAAAATGAAAAAAATCAAACAAACAAATTTAATATGCATGGATGGCACAGAACAACAGACAAAGTATAAGGGCCTAAGACATACAAAGAGCACCACAAAAATTCTAGTTTGCAAGAAATGCCAAAGCCTAAAAAGAGCACTGTAGCAGCCTAGTCTGACTTCGTGCATGGGGTCAGCTAAGGAATTTCTTTTGGCAAAATCCACATCTAACCTCCAATTTCTGGTCGAGTTAATAACACCCTGAGTTCATGTGAAGGAGGCATTTCCTCTAGCACATTGGCTTTAACTTCCAAACCATCCTCAGGGTTGTATTAGTTCCAACTGCCCTTCTATTGCACCGAGATACTGAGTTTTTATACCATTATAGTCAAAACTACATGTTTTATAGTGCATACAAATACAGCGTTTATAGTACAACGAATCCATCAGTATTGGAACAATAGCTGGGAAAGACCTTTAATATGTATTTCCACTTGATGTTACTCAAATGTAACCCTAGTAGCATACTTATAAATACGTAATCATTTTTTCTCCAACATTAATCCACTTAAAACTTTTCCTTTTTCTCAAACTTGCAAATCTTCACCCTACTGATAAAAAAAATTGCTCTTGTTTTTGTTATCCTTTATCATACCTAGCAACTGTACATACCCATCTGTGAATTATTTACATATGCAGGAGCTTTCATTTCCTCTATTTTCTTTTTAGACTCTCATTTACGTTAGAGATTAAATCTATTTACCTCCCTATAGCTTATCAGTGCTATTTCTTTGCCAACATGTAGCTGATAAAGGCTTGTTCTGCACTGTAATGGAAGTCCCTTGAGATTTTAGAAAGCACGTCTAAGAAACAGATGATAGTACCTCTTGTGGTAATGACACCGGGAATGTTCCATGACTTTTTCTTATGATACGCCAACCCATGAATGTTAGATGCTCCAAGGACATCACTGCAAACCATACAATTCCCTATCCAGTCAGGTAAGTGGTCAGATATAGTGGAGGGTGAGCCACAGTGGCTAAGTCAAAGATAGACTAAGGAAGTGGATGAACTGATGTGGGTAGAGGAAAAAAGAAAATAAAAGAGTAGTAAACAGGAAACCAACCCTGTGCCAAGAAGCACTTTATCATACAGTTTCCAGGACTGAAAGTCAGACCATGAAAGAAAGGCACAGACTGTGTGCTTGCAGAGCAGGACACCAATGTAAGTGATGATGCAAGAGGCTGGCTATGGGCTAGAGCTGTCCTTTGAGGAAGGGGGAAGCTGTAGGGGCTACAGCTGCTATAGCCACAAGCTCAGCATCCTGGTTGTTTCCACAAGAAACATGGGTCTTAAATGAAACACCATCTAAGCAAACAAACACCCTTTGGAAGAAGGGCTAGAAGCTAGCTTTCCTTCTCCCTCCTTCAATCTGCCAGTCACTCATCCTTTGGCTACTTCTGGCTGTGCTTTTTCCTGTCCGTCCTCCCCACCCTGCCCAACGAAGCCCAACTTCTTTTCTAAAGCAGCTTCACCCACCCAGATGATGAGCAGTCCCACCTTGGAAAAGTCCTAGTGGTTATGCTGCATCCAAGGAAGATGCCGACAGGGTGGGAAACCTCTTCGTCTACAGCCACCACCTGGCAAGTGCTCTAAGCACTATAAATAAGGTTGGTTGCTCTACAAGCAGCTCATGTTTTAAAACACAGCAGCAATCAATGACCACAGGGAGATGGGTGGAGAAATGTATGGGCCCTGTCCAGGGTGAAGGAAAGTGTGTGGTTTCTGCTTACATAGCAAAGCTGGATCACGTGCACCTCAGAAACTCGTGTCAAAACCCAAGTCACCTACAGCACATTACTGCCACTATGATTAGGCAGCAGCCAAGCAGGAGGTCTCAGGACCATTTTGCCACAGGGAACTAGGTCACACTGTTCCAGAGGTCCCACTTTAGACATGTAAGTCTTTTTTTCAGAATGCAGACTTGATTCTGAAACGGCCTTCATGGAACTCATGCAGCATCCAGAGCAGAGACACTGCTTAGGAATTACTCAGGAGCAATAATCAGATAAGCACACAAGCCCCAGATCTCCAAAATAACCCTGGTTTGCATCTGTGTTT
The DNA here is from genome assembly GCA_013398125.1 of Aegotheles bennettii. Taxonomy (NCBI): domain Eukaryota; kingdom Metazoa; phylum Chordata; class Aves; order Caprimulgiformes; family Aegothelidae; genus Aegotheles; species Aegotheles bennettii. Next base: position 530,002 of record VZRW01008591.1, on the reverse strand, counting down.
TTTTTCTAAATGATCTGTCTGTCTGTAAAATAAAGGAAATCATGACAAAATTGTTGTTCTGGGGATATTGGGAGTCGGAAACAGAACTAAATTGTTCTCATTAAAAAAGGATAACAATTTTCCCCAGCAATTTCATGTAGCAATGCCAACTATTCCTGGTACCTATGTTCCACAAATACATTTGCGTGGGATGGGAGGGGAAGGAAGGTGAAAATCCCGCAACTAAACCCAAATTGCTTTAGAGCTAATTCCACACTACAAAAGTCTTGGCTTTGCTACTTTGTCTTCCTTGACTGTCAACACTCCACTGCAGGGGGCTAAATAATAACTACTCTGAATGAATAATCTCTCTGGATTTATGAGAGATCATTTCTAAGCATTGCTATTAAATTCAGAACAGTTTCTAAAGTTATACTTGAAGTTATTTGCAAAAGTATTTCTAACTTAGTTAAGAAATTGTAAAAGTAGAAACTTCAAACAGGAGGTACTGTTGTAAAAAAAAAGATTCATAAACAAAAACACATCTGTTGAGAAACCAGAATTTCAGCTGTGTTTGGCCAGAATACTCATCCTGCTTGCAACCTGTGTGAATATCACAAAATTCTGTTGCTTAATGAACAAATCCCTGCACAAGAGATTTTTCCTGTGCACTAGTATATGCTTTTAACAGTACTTCATAATTTGTCCAACTTATTTGAAGTCACCATTTCATTTGGAAACTCCTGCAGTACTCCACAAGTGCAACAAGTCTACAGTGATTATCTCTTTCATTTGTGAATCTGTCCAAATGATAAAACATGCCAATGATCTGACCCCTTCAACCTTAAAACTGCTTAAACTCATAGAGATAAAAACATTATATAAAAGACACCTGCTTTCCCTTTATAAGAAGTTTCACAAAATAATGATAATAAAAAAATGCAGCAAAATCCATACCATTTTCTAGATCTTTAAATTCTACTAACATGCAACGTATAATTTACCATCATCAATATCCTACCAAATAACTCTAAAACATAAGGAAACACAGAAAATATTTGGGTTAAGTACTAGTGATCAGATCAGTTCCAAAAATATAACATGCATTAGTAGTGTAAATAGCATTCACTAAGTTGTCTGGAACAGGAGATAACCTGGGGTTTAGAATGCTGTCCTTCTTGGTCTCACCCCACCATGCCTCTTCCCTGCTATAAATAAAGCATGTTGTAGAATGACACCATGATTGAAAAGCAAACATTTTCAATTGGTATTAAAAAGACATACATTGTAAATAATTAAACACACTGAAATATGGTTATGAAACCAAGTAAAACAAATTATAAAGACATTATACTAGCAAGTGGCTGCTCCATCCTGAAAGGGACACTTAGAGAACAGGAACAGATTTTGTTTCAGATGCAGGAAAATCCTAGATACATCTGTTTGCTAAGTAACAAGCAGCATGATACTAGAAATCATCAATAAGGCAATACTAATTATTCAAGCTATTAATTCAAATGCCCCATTTGGATAAAGGAAATTAATTGCAACCAATTTGCCTCATTAAACTACCAACTTGTGCCTTTCTTGATGACTCCTTGGTTCTACATAAAGAGGCTTTATTACAGGGTAACACAGAGCAAAGCCAGCACTTAAAAACATATAAAACTACAACTGCATTTAAGAGTACAACAGAAGTTACTTCAAAAGGTTGCAAAGTCCTATCAATAAAATTATAGTTCACAGTTACCTATCTGTTTTAAAGAAATCTAAGGATTAATTATTTAAATATTTCACTAATGTTTTAAAGCAAAATATCCTGAGGTAAAAAAAACCTCTCTTGAGCAGGTTGCTCTTGCTTAAATCAATTAATTCACCAAAAGATGTATGACTGGAGAGAACTTCCTCTGCATTTGGGTGTATAAAGCACCGGTCCTTCTTTAGTAGCTTTGCTTACTGGCATAAATTAATAGCATTTGTTCTACAATCACCCCATCTAAAAGAACAGATTACGCCTTGGCAGAATGAAAAAAGAAGAGGTTTCTTGTTTGCTTTTTTGGCTTGTTTGTTTTAAACAAAGGAGACATGCTATGAACCAGTGACTTCATCCTTTCTTCTGGCACTGATGTAAAGTCAGCTCTAGAAGATGAGATGTCACAATCAAGATTTTTCCAGTCCACAAAGACAGCCTTCTATCTAAAGAATTTCACTAATTTTTAATAGTACCTATCTAAACAGTTTACAAGCATCTAGTCAGGATTAAAGAACATGAAGTTACAGGTAACTTAATCCTGTTCCTTAAGGCTTTCATCTGTTAAGATGAACTAATGGTATGGGTGTACCAGTCAATTATCAGAAGCCAGACCAGCATACGAACAAAACAACGCAAGAAACTACACGTGGTCATGCTCTTTGCTTTCATGAGAAACAAAGGTAGCTTGTCCTTTGTTCTTACCATGGGGTAAGGAGGTGCCCCAGAGTAGCTAAACACTGTAAATTCAGACCAACTTGCTTATGTAGCCAGGTCTTTCATTTTCAAATTAAAGTGTTATTTAAATACAATGGCTCCTCATTTCCACCTTCCTATAAACACCCTTTAACAATAAAGTACGTTGATATTTGAAAAAGTCTTCCATCTCTTTTTTTTTTCTCAATGGCTTGCTGCTGCCTAGAAGTGGTATTAACAAAAACACTGTGGTTCAGACTCTGCTACTGTAATCCTTCGGTCAAAACAAAGTTAGACCTTTTCTTTTACCCCAAAATTTGTATACAAGTGGCTTGATCTCTTTTGAATCTTAACGGGAGCTCAGACAGCCTACACAAAGTGGAAATGAGATCATAAACTTCACAGGGACAGAGCTAGATGTCCAACATCAATCAATCAAGACATTAAGCAGGTACTAACAGCCAACAACTCACACATAAAACAGGACTCTGAGTATGAGAGAAACACAGACCAAAGAGGCAGAGGAGCTAATAAGCCTTAGCTGGATATATGAAGCTTCTCCTGCCTCCAAGCTGCCAGACTGCACTTTATATATCACATTTTCCACCAGTATTAAATGGAGATTAAAGAAGCAGCAAAAATTACCAGATCGGGCTAAGGAGCCGGCCTAATCTGCAATTGCTGCACTGGCCTTTCCAGCAGCACATCAGTTCAGAACTTCTTAACTTTATAGAAAAAAAAACAAGTATCTATTTATCTCTGCAGCCACAACACCAAAGTTTGAGGGTTCCTGGGGTCAGCCCCCAAGCATATGAGCAATCAGTGGTATTGAAGTTGATACGTCTGCATTACCACATGAGCTGGTTTTTATTGTCCAGACCAGTCTCTCAACAGAAGGTGTCAGAAAAAACGCAGGAAGACATCTTTTTTACTTTCAAAAATTTCAACCTAAATCTCAAACACTGAGCTCCAGCTCTGGCCCAGTGACTGCCTATCTTAGAACAAGATGGAGCAAAGAGTAGGGGAAAATCTGCTGGCTTTTCAGATCTCCCCCCAAAGCAAGGCACAACAGAAGGCTGCTCAGACATGAAAGAAAAGAACTTGCAAGACGAAACTGAACAACTCCCTAATGTCACCCACTGTGACTACTGGAAGGGATCTATTTATTAAAATACCTTATGAATAGACATTAAAGACATTTTTGCCCTTCCTGTTTGCAAAGGAGTCTATGACAACACTCTGCTACAGCCGCAGTATAAAATGGGACAATCTATAGCTCCAAGACACAAGATCTAAATTCAGGCTGAGGTGCTTTATCAATATAAACAGAGTTCTGCATGAACACAGCTTAGACAATGACCAGATGTAACAGGAAACAGAAACCAAGAGGAGAAAAAGAAGTAGAGAACAGTGCCCCCTCCCATTTTAAGGCACAGGCTCTCCAGAGTGCCCACCCCACCACGACTCCACACAGGCTCATTCACAGTCAGTGTCTTCACACCAGCATGCTTCCTGCAAGCCGAAGTCTACTGTGAAGACACTCTGATACAAAACCCAATGAAGGGAAAAACAGAACATAAGAGTTCAAAACTTACCTTTTCCAAGATGAATTTGTTTAGATAAGGCATGTAACCCTGATTGGAAACTGGCCCTTCATCATCATCCCTGAAGTGCTCTTCCAAGGCCACCGGATCATGGGGAACATTTAACACTGTGCATAAGTTGTGAGAAAGGACCTAAGGACAGAAGACAAACCAGTGACACCGCTGTTGGCTTTAACCATGCTGCGCTCCTTCCAGAGCAGACCTGTGATTTGCCAAACCATGAACACAGGGACACTTTCAAGTTCTGCCCTGCGGGTTTTTGTCAAAAAACAAATTGTAACTAAAAAAGTTGACTCAGAGAACCCAACAGCTTCAGACAGTTGCACGTGTACAGAAGCAATGCAATCACAGAGAGGTCCTCTCCTACAGAAGTGCACACACAGCTACAGAAGCCACTCTTTGTACACATATGCATTTGAAAACCAGGACAGGCATGCAGAAACACCGAAGTAATACTTACAGTATGAAATTAGCTATGGAAAACAACCACAAATGCCTCGCCTTTGAAATGATATTTACTGTCTAGTGAAAACAAGTAACAAAGAAAACAACTCAGCATGTACCTTCGCAAAAAAATGACCACTCAGATTAAAGCATTAACAATGGATTTCTCTCATCTGCTTGCTTTTGGGTTGCTTCTCAACATTCACCCCATGTTTCAGTTAGCAAAGGAAAAGTAATGTTATAGAAACTGGCAGGGTTTAGGTGTGCTTCTCAAAGTTTTATTTTAAAAAGGTATTTGCATGAATTATGTCAAGAGCTTAACACCCACCAGCACTCATGTGTCTTCCTGAGAAATGACCTTCAAGAAGAGGCTACATGCTCGATTAGTTTTAAGGAAGTACTAAATTACTAAAAACTAACCGATGCATCTCAACTCCTCCAACTTAGGCCGACCTTTGCATGCCCAAACTAATGCCTCAGTGCCACTAACAGGAAGGCAGAACACCCATTCCCTTTGTTCATCACACTTTCTTGAGATAGGTCAGTCCTGTATCATGCTGCCCACTGGGTCGTAAACACTCAGGAGCTCTCTTCTCCTTGGCATGACGCAGAGTTATGCTTCTACAGACCACATACCAGCTACAAGAACTGGGTTAAGGATTTAACTTCACGTGCCCAGGAATGGAATGGTCTGCATTAAAAAAAAAAAGGTAACTAATAACCAAAAGGCAAAAATTACAGGTAAAACAGTATTAAGCAAAGTAAAATATATTGCATCTTTTGAAAAGGCATTCTGCTTGTGGTATTTATTTTTTTAATCAAAAACTAGATGGGACAGACTGCAACTTAATTTTGGCATATGTTTTACTTTTTCACTGTGCAGCACAAAATTAAAAAAAACAGACCCAAAAGATGCAAAGAGAAAGCAGTAAAAAACTGCAGAAAGTGGGTCTATTTAGGTGAGTAGATACAAAGTGGTCAGGATGCAGCAGCTGCAAAACAAGAAGTGAAAGTCTGAAGTCATCAAAGCCTAGGAAATCAAACCTATGCCACACACTTAAAATATCTGGGCTCCCCCCCTCCCCTAAAATCATGTACATTTACTGTTCTCACGTATGATAAGGAGACATGCAGAGTCTGAGTGCTGGTTAGCATAAAATCCTACAAAGATAGCCCAAGATGCAAGTTCATTTCAAAGGAGAATGCCTCTCTACATACCTCCAAAGTTACACTTTCTTTTAGAAAAGCACACTTTTTCACGAGAAATACATATTTTCATTGTCATATTTTATTCAGCCATATTACAACAAAAACTGTATTTAGAAAAAATATTATTTAAAATAGTTCATAAATATTATTCAAAATAGTATTTAGAAGTTATCACACTTCACCCTACCCCCCATCAACAGTGTATTTCTCTTCAATCTAGCCTTATTTTTAACTACCACATCAAAACCAGTATTTGAGTCCATGTGATTTACATATGGGGGGAAAAAATGTACTATCATGCATGTTTCCCCTTCTATTTAAGGCTTCTGTTTTTATTTATGGAAGACTGAGGGATTCTTGAATTTCTGAGAGATAAAGATGACCTCAGTTTTCCAACCAGACTGTAGTTGCTAATACTATAACCAAAAAAAACCCAAACCACAGCTAATAAAAATATTCCGAAAGCACAACTGATTTAAGCTTATTACCAAAGTAACTTTAAAATCTCCATAAAACACTTTCTCATCATGTCCTTTCTACGTGTTTCTCTTCTCCCTGTTTTAGCCTTCCTGTTGCGCTTGGGCTGTCAGAAACCTAGGTGGTTTCCACATCAAGCAACCAATTTACCAGGAAAGAATTCCACTTTCAAACATTTTCTAAGATCTGCCTTATCTAGGATCTCTCCTGTGCCCAGTGCTCTCTTTTCATAACTCAGGAAATTCCTCGGTGCCTGCCAAAGCCTGCCATTCTCTAACACGGACAAGTGCCAGCTGAATTCTTCAGTTGCAGGGTAAGCCTAATTCTGCACCGAGGTCTCGTTTTGTTTTGTTCTCTCAAATCACATTATCTGGACCATGATATACTTTATTTTAATAGTCAATTAAAAATAAATAAATAAATCTAGCTGAGGATTAGGTTAATTGGGATACGAAAAATCGCCTTCCCTTGCAGAAGCTCCATCAACCATGAGGAAGTTTTGCACCAGTAAGGATTATTTGCCCCGTGCCCAGAGGGTTGCTAGGCAGCTTTTTTCTTTCAGCACTTACTATGCTCTGGATGCCACATTTAGCAATCTACCTTGGTCAGAGCCAACTCCTACCCCCAACCGGAGATTCATCTTGGTGCTGTGGGAAATGGATACAGTGGTGGTCCCCAAACTGTAGTCCGTGACAGTACAAGTGGTCTGCAAAAGGTTCACAAAATCAGTGCATTCTGGGCACAATTCTTCCATTTTCAATGAAAAGCTTCATAAGAGAGATGCCTAGTGGTGCCCAGGGAATGCTGAAGGTGTTCTGCTCTAAATACAAATAATTGGATGAAACAAGCAAGCCGAACACCAAAGGTCATTACAGACTGGATTTACTTTATTTATGGCAAGCCTCACGCTGCTTTACCTGGAGTGCAAATCTCCAGCCCAGTTCTACTCTGCCACAGCTGCTGCCCTCTGAGTTCCTGTGTTTCAAAACACTGATCTTCCAAAACTTTAAGCATGTGTTGAATTGTTACCATCTGAGTAGCTCCATTTAATCTTGTCCACAAAAGTGATCTGCATTTCTAAAAAGAAAAGGAAGATCTGCAAGACGACTACTCAGCAACAAAAACTTGGCCCAGATGACAGTAGGAGGATTAACAGGGCAGACTAATCCTACAGCTGCTATTGTCAGGTTCTGCAGCACTTTTTTCTTTTTTTTTTCCATCTTTCAGGGGGTCTTCTCACTCCCCCGTCTCTTTTTAAGATTTTAAAATGTTGGCATTGAAGATCTCGACAGCTCCATTCAGTGGCTTCGTGTGAATTCATTCCAAAACATTCTTGGCTCATCTCTCCCTGACATCCATGTCAGCAGCTCACCAGCCAAAACAAGGCTACTCAGAAAGACTTCCCCTCCACCTTTTTTGACCAGTGTGGAAACCAGCACAGTATATGCCCCTTGTCGCAGGCACAAGGTCTTTTCAACCAGGTACATCTTAAGCATACAGTTTCTTGCATCACAGCATCTCCAGGATACAGCTTCCTTATCCACTCAGGTAGCAAATGCTCCACTTGGAGTCTCGTTATTTCACATCAGGGTTAGTGCAGCAACCTCTTTCCCAGTTGGACGAGCGTATTCAAGCCCAGCCTCCACAACCTCAGGTTCCTGATGCTAGTGCTCTTTGCTCACACCACCTCTCTGTTCCTTCTTCTGCTCCCTTCTCCCTTGGGCACTCACAGGCCCCCTGTCACCATTTTTGACAACCTCACCCTTCCTCTTGCTTTCATTACCAGCACATCCCCTTTGGCCCCCTATCACATGCTGGTGCCAGCCTGCATCTGTCCTATCGCCCAGAGAATTGCCTTTCTGCCCTGCAGCTCCCAGCCTTAAGAAGATCTTCCAGGAGACATCCTCCATCTACTGTGCCTTTCTTCTACACCTTCCTTGAAACCAATTGACAAAACCTCAAGGACAAAAATTAAACAGGCTACTGATCCCCTGGGAGCTGCCCCCCTCAGGTGCAGTATCATGGCCCTGTTGTTTCCTAATGCCCCCTCTTTGGGTCTGCAAGCTGCCTCGGTTGGCCAGCTCTTCTGGAAGAGGCATCCCTCCCCTCGTACCTTGCAGACACGAATCCTCATGGCTACCCTGACACAAATGCTTCTGAGCCCCGCTAATAACGTCAGAGTACAACTCTCTCATAGTGAGTCACAATGACTAATTTCCTACCATCCTTCAATGCTGCACAAAGTCAATTGTCCAGCTGGGGTCCTGCCCACTGGTCACAGGCTCTCAACCTTTCCAGTGCCTTGCTACATTGTTCGAGGTCTTCCTCTCTGTTCAGACCATCTCTCTTGCTCCTGCTTACACCATTCTTCCTCTTCACACCAGACACTGACTTCCCATTCAGTAAAACACAGAACAAAGACAGAGGTATTCCTGTAACATCACAGATGCAATTAAAGGCCAGTTTAAATTTTCTAAGCCTGACTATTAACTTTGGTCACCCACATATTACAGGCCCAAATGATACCGTATTTTCATGAGGTGCTCACCATCCACATTCTGCAGATATCACGTCAGGAATCCAAGACTTTGAAAATCCACCCCAGTGGTAGCACAGAACAAGAACAGAAAAATAACCCCATTGCCTAAGCAGAGACAAGTCACAGAGCAGCGTAAGGAAGAGCTTCCAGACAGAGTGTAAAAATTAATTGGTATGTATTCTTTCCAAGATCCAACTGTACACACATACCACCAGGAGCACTGCAGGTTGCTAAGTGTGACAACATTTAAAACCACAGTGTTCCAGGATCTGGACAAAAAGCAGATTGAATGCTGGCGCACTACAGAAACTTTCAAAATAAGTCAATTTTTAAACTGCAGATTGAAAGAAAGATTAAATTTGATTTAAATATAGGAAAGCAAGTATGTGCAGGTAGCTCACCCTTGAACCACAACAGCAGCTATAACTGCATACACAGAAATTACACTTCAGCCTTGCTATACCAATGTTTGAGAGTGCTGAAACACGCTGACAAAATAATGATTGTGTCCATACTTAAAGGTGTAATTTAAGAACAGAATACACACATGTTTCTGATGATGTAGAAAAGAAGGGTGAGATCCGCAGCCAGCATAACAGCAGAACTTCTGAAGATTACTGATGAGGCAATAAAAAAATAAATCAGTGCATACTGGAAGAAGATAATATTCAAAATTACACAGAGGACTGATTGCACTGTCCCTTCTCTCAGCAGCTCAGAACATATACAAGAGACAAATGGATAAAAGACATATCACGAAATCATTCCTATTCCAAGCAAGTGCTAGTTTTTCCTCCAAGCATCTGCTGTTTCTCCAGACTACAAAACAGACCCAATCCACTCACCTCCATTCCTTTACTCTAGATGTATTAAAAATAACGTGCCGCAAACCCTTCACAGTAGGGCCCCAACTAGATAACACACAATTTTTTTCATAGTGTTTAATGAAAATTATTTATTTTTATGAAAGGCTTAAAGACCACTTCTGGGTAGAGAAACTAGAAATCATTCTCTTTAACAACCTACAGGTTACACTTACGACTCTCCGTGCAACACGATGGCAATACCTTATACTGAATAACACAACTTAAAGATCCATCATCAGCAGGTTCTCTTATTGAGGAGGGAAGAGTTTGGCAAGTTACAACACTGCACACTGCTCTCAGAAAAGAAATGGATTTCTACCATTTTTTTTTAATAACAGGCGTTTGACTAAATTATTACACATATTTTTCTAATGCCGCAGATTTCTACTAACCAGTTTATCTCCAAGCCTTATCTCTCCATTTTATAGGTGTGCTGTACCTTCCTCATGGTAAAGTGGATGGGAAATACTTTATTGTGAAATACCTTCTCAGTACCACACAGCCCTAAATCAACCCGACCAGAACTTCTGTTTTGCTGTCTTGCCTACCCCTTCTGCTGCACAGATGTGGGGCTGCTGCTGCCCTAACGTACACCCCTCTTCAGTAGGATTGTCAGTTTGACACCAACTTCATAAATTGCCACCAAAGCCCTAAAAAAGAACACTCTCTACCTCCTCCTGTGTTCCCTGAAAACTAACACTTGGTGGCCATAGGAGAAGGCAGCAGACTCATTTCAGACTTGTTCCAGATCCTCATTCCCGGATTCCCCACTGGACACTTCCCTCAGGAGCCTTTATATCACAGACAGAACTGCAAAGACCCACAAAGACCCACTTTTCTTCCATCCTTTCTCTCTCACAGACAGACAGAAGGTTAAGACGTTTGAGAGGTAACGAGAGGACAAATTTAATTTCCCCTCTCCTTTTTATTTTACCTTTTTTAAACACAAGCATTTGTAGCCATGGGGCTCTAATAAGATAACAGAGCATGGCAAGACAGGTAACTGTGATTCAGTTTGGAAATAAACTGCTACTTTAATCCACCTAGGTCAGCCAATAATCTTAGAGAAGTGATGACCCCTCCATAAGAGCAAACTGTACAAGCCCACCAGCTTCCTGGATGTTTCTTTAGCCATATAATTCACCCCAGCACCTGTGCAACCATGACAGCTTCTCCACCGACTGGCATGACAACATGTGCTGCAGATACACCCCCAAGGTGTGGTAGCATAACAGGAAAACAGGATTCCTTTAAAAAGCAGGACAATAAAAAATTGCTTCTCTGCAACCTGCTTCAGTTAGACCTGCAGCACTGCAACACAAATACTCACTCTTGTGACACTGCCTGTGACAGAGCTGGGACCTGCACACGTTCTCTGAGCTCACAGTCACGCCTGGCCTCTTGCCTGCCTCCTGCCCCACAGCCACTCCTGGCCAAGCTGGGCTGTCTCCAGCAGCCGGATTGCCCCGAGCGAAGAAAAGGAGAAGAGGAACAGGCTGCTTGCAGCACGTTGCATCTTGTAGATACGTATTACATAATGCTGAAGACAAAGCCCATCAGCCACCGACCATGGCTGGAAACGCCGCCCGCAGCACGGCCCCGCTCGCCCCTGGGGCTGCTCACACACTTCGGCTCATTGTTGTGGCCAACCCTGCTCCAGCACCCAGCACAAGGACCCTCAGTCCCCAGTGTCAACAGGTGTTGCGTTCTTATTCAAAATATTTATTTAGCCAGATTCCTGCTATTATTCCCAGGCCAAGGCAGCCCCATAAAGCAGGGCCAAGGCAGGATTGGATTCAACGAGCTGGCTGAGAGCTCTTTTAAGAGCACAAACATTACTTCAGCATATAAGCTAAGGAAAGAATGGCACAGTTGGAGCCTCTTGACTAATTCTCCTGTTTATATCCAAATAAGAGAGCACTGTGGAACCTCACTCTCCCCTTGGCAAGCCATGAATTTCACTTGAATGCAGCCAGCCCCTATGGATGGGACCTTGTGGCTGCCCCACAAAAGATTTTGGCCATAAAGGGTACCAAGGAGAGGCGGCTGAAAGCGGACCAGAAGCACAACAAGGGTTTGTGCACCAACATCTCGGGGAGGACACAGCGTTTGCCCGGGCAGAATGGGAATAAGGCGGCTCCAGCACGGGCAGGGCCGCACGAGGCTCCCCGGGATGGGGGATCCAGGAGTCCCCGCGAGCGGCAGCGCCGTGTGCTGAGCGGCCGCCTCAGCGGAGAGAACCCACGCGTGGCCCCTGGCGGGGCTGTGACTACAGACGGCCGTGTCCCCGCGTCCAGCCCCGCGCACGGTCACCTCCAGCACAGCCCAGGCCCCGCTGCCCGGGCCCGCGGTGGAGGCGGCTGCGGGCACAGCCCGGGCCCGCGGCCCCTCACACCCACACCCACAGCCC
>VZRW01008591.1:500805-517750 GCA_013398125.1 Aegotheles bennettii | reverse complement strand
TGCAGCGGCCCCGCTGGGCACTGCCGGACACCAGCCCAGGGCTGTGCGTGCAGGAGCCCGATTCCCCGATTTGCACAGCGGGAGATGCGCACACACTGAAAAACAACGTTCCTCGAGGGCTATTCCCGCCCCGAGCAGCTGAAACAGCAGCTTGCGACAACGCCTGCGTGCAGCTCAGTCCCAGAGAGCGGGGGGAGCTCTGCAAGCAGCTGCACCGCTGCTGGGGGGGTTCGGGGGGGTCCCGTCAGGTGCCGTGGGTTCAGGCCGAGCCGTGGTGGGAGCAGCGGCTGTGCCAGGGCTCCAGGCGGCTCCAGGCGCTCCTGGTGCTTTCCAGCAGCTCCTCGGGGTGTTTCTCTGCTCCAACCCCACGGGCAGCTGCATCCAGGCCAGAAGCGGCACAAGATAACGCTGCCCAGCCGAACCATAGAACCCTGCAGGGGGTCATTCACAGCACACAGCTCACCACCCAGCTAAGGGGCATTTCGAGGGATTTTAAGCAGAACCATTAAGATTCCAAATTCAAGACGCATAACAAGGAAAAAAATGTTTTCACTTTTGTCCACTTTTAGTCTTCATTCAACCACATGGTCAGAGGAAAGCAGCACTCTGGAAGTGAAATGGTCTGGCAGGTACAGCAGGACGATTGTTTTGCAGCAGGTGGTGCTGGTTCATTGTGACCCCAGGCAGAAAGGCACAGGACTCCAAGCATCACTGAAACTGCCACTTATTGGAGCTAGCACTGTAATGGAGAGGTCAGTACAGATAATCTTACCACCTTACCCAGGTGCTGGGAACCCTGAGCTGTGCAGCATCCACCCGGTCTCTGATCAAGGTGCAGCATTTCCACAGGCAGGATCTGTGTGACAGGTTACACCATTTTGGTCATTCAGGCTACTACAGGATTTTCTTATAAGAAAACAGCTCTATACGTTACTCCTACTGCCAAAGAGAAAGGACATTCACATGGGAACCTATTGCTGCATTTTTAGGTCACAGGCAGGCCACACAGGGGGTATAAACATGGGTACCAAGCAGGACCTGCCCGCAGGCTTCTCTGGTACAATCAACTGAGTAAATTCATCCCGTAGCCACGGGACACAGGCAGTCCCACGGGGGCCTGGAGGCCAGGCTGGATGGGCAGAAGCTGAGCAGGCACAGGCCTAACTTAGTGAATCATTAATCCTCCATGTATGGTGGTCCTGTGGTCAGGACCACTCCAGGCCAGCAGACAGCAAAGTGTACTGTAGGAGGTAATTTTAATTCTCAAATCTCTCATTCATAAAATGAGTTTCTACAAGACTAGAATCATCACAGATTTGGGTTATTTTTTTTCTTTAGTGTCTTCTCTAGCTTACAGCACGCAACAAAAATACTCTAGCAATGCAGAGATGCCATACTCTCTCAGTAGCACAGTGAATAGTCAAAAACAAACTACCTTTCCCCCCCTCATTTTTCTTAACCTTTTTCTCCATAGTTTATGCAGGACTTTGGAACCTACAAACAACTATTTATGCTCTTTCCTCAAGATGGATGGTGTGAACTATACAACTAACACCAAAAATTAGCTGGACTAAATTGCCTAATGAACCTGATTTGCTTACATTATAGCTGTTAGGAGAAACATCTATCATCTTGAAATACATTAGCATTTCTCCAATTTGACGACAGCTATTCCACTTAAGGAGAAAGGAGACATTTCTGTATATGCAGATAACCTAACAAACTGTTTTATTTGGTAAATGAACAACTACAAGGTCACCAGTAAATATAGAACATCCCTATTAAAGTGTATTAAAATAGAGTTAGGTTCTGTGAAATGTCACCAAGGAAAAGCAATTAATATAATTCACACATTAATCTCCTCATGACAAGGACTTTATTTGTTTAGAATAGAGTTCAGTGATTTTTGGCAGCTAATTTTTATAAAAACAATAGAGTGGTAAAATGGAATCAAAGCAAAACGCTGCACAAAGTAATTGTAAAAAAACCTGTGTGCTTCTCTTAATTCTTTTTGCTGGCTTCTGGTATTCCTGATTAAAATGACATGCCAGAATCCTTTGCCAGAACAGGACTTGTGCTCCACTGAAAATATAAATAGTTCCATTTAGGTCAATAGGTTAACAAGTCCATGCTTAAATGTTTCATTAAAATTAGTACTTTACATAAGCCTCAGCTGCTCCAGCTTTTGGTAAGTTACTCAAAAGGACACTTACAAATTATGCATAAAACTAGGATGTGATTTTTTTATGGACATACTCATTTAAAGTAGTTTTTATAGGATTGAACTAATTGAGCAAAGACGGTTAAACAGAAGCTCATATGCAGACATAAACTTGAACAAAACCTTTGGTTTTTTATACTTACCCAAAATAGCTTTAACAAAGTTACAGGACTAACTGAATCCACACCCAAAGCACGAGTTATTTTAAGCAGCTCTTCTGTTTTAATGTGCTAGTCTGCAACTTCGCTTATCAAAGACTTTGCATTTTAAACCTTTGAAGATAAGATTGATATATAATCGACAGGACATTAATTAACAGTGATCATACTTAACCATGAAGTCTTTGATACTACTACAAGAACTCTAAATTGCTTGCATGGAACAAAAGTGAGTTCTGATGCAACTCAATATACTTCTGCTTTCTTGAAAGCTGTCTGAGATCTCAGGAACTCTATTTTAAATCTGTGCTTGTTCTAATCTTGTTTGCTCACCACGGTTGAAAACATGACTGAAGGGGTGGTGAGGAGATCAGGCAGGGAAAACTGGCTCACAGTCTCACAGAGTGACTCATACTTTCAGGAAGAAGCTTTAGTTAGACTCTGCTGAGGCTCAGCCTTAGAGGTCAATCACTTTTCTTCCTCCCTGCAGAAGCTTAATTATTCCTTGTTAGCCAAATAATAAGTATTTGTCAGGGAGGTTCTAACTGGAGGAAAGATTACGCATTTGAACTGTTACTAATTTTGTTATATGCCATGGAGTCAGTTAAACCGTCATCAAGGAAAGAATTCAGACACATCAGCAGCTCAGTTTTCTGTTCATTGTTAGCCCAGAGAAAATCTTCCTGAACTGTGATTAGGGCAGTCATTTTCATTCTCCACAGGAAAACTAAATTGAAGCAAACAGAAATTGAAGACCATTAAGTCAACTCTGTAGTAAACTGTTTCCAGAACCTGCCATTTCACAGTGATGTCTCAGCAGAAAATAAAACTAAAGCAAATGCCAGTGTTTGTGATCAATATGTTATAGTTTCTGAAAAGGCTAGTCCCACCATAAAACATCTCAAGGAAGCACTGGGGGACAGTGTAACAAACAGTAAGCATATTTGGCATTATACTGTAACCCAGCCCTCAAGCCATTTCAGGAAGTTGTTTTTTCTATTATTTTAAAATGCTTTTAAAAGTTTTATCTCTGGCCTTATAAACATGCCTCAAACATTCTCACTGAAACGATGTAGAAATTAATTATTTTAGGTGAAATAGGAAGCAGCATTAGATGCTCAATCAGAATGGCAGCTCAGTGCCTCGTACGAAAAAAAAGTTAATTTTCCATCCACTTCTAAGACTTCTAGAGCAATCTTTAAAGCAATTCCAGCAAAGCACACCTACTTTACTATAGTTTTCTGCTATTTATACACATATGCACAACACATGCATATCTGTTCAAACCTGACAAAGGAACATAATGAAGTTTGCCTCACAAAGTACTGAAGTTACCTTTCAGTTCCTCCCTGGTAGCACGCATCTCATTCTACACTTGTAGCTGATAAGGTATTTCTCACCAAGTTACAGAACTCACCATAGGACAGGATACCACAGATACCTTATTTGCAGAAAGGAAGAGGAAATTAAATCCCAGGTGTGTACTGCAGTAACCATCTGATACCAGGTTTTGGGATGGAAACTGGAGAAAGAAATGGTCAATGGGAAAAGCATTTAAGCAGGGTTAGTGTAGGAAGACTGTCAATCAATATTGACTCAGTGTCTACATGACCAAAAGATTAAAATCCCATTTTCTAAGGCATGGAACAAATACATGGGGAGATTCTACCCCTAAACATCTTAACACCTGAGTAGCTGAAAAGAAGCAAGAGGAAACAGCTGCAGAGGCAGGAGGATCACCCAGGATCAGTGGTTGGTGAGAATACTAAAGGTTGGGAATAGGAGGTATTTCTCCTATCCCTCCCATCCCTATCCTGAAGAACACCTTGCCTAAAATACTTTCATTAGTGGTGCATTCTGTTGTGTGTAAATCAATAGATGAACAAGATCATCTCCATCAGGATGCAGGTGGAACACGCAGAATCTTTTCCTGTGCATAAATGGTAATTCAGTAACAGCAGCAGTTTTTATGTCCATTAGCCCACTTATCTGGCAGTAACCCTAGGGATACATAAATTATTAATTAGAATTAGGCCAGTTATTCTACTTTCATCTTGAGCCAGAGAAATCAGTTTACACCATGATTATTCAGATGTCATGTTATTGATGCTGAATATTGGAAGACAAATGACTGGCAAAAGGAAGACCTTTGAAACCAATTCTCCAGATTTCTCAAGACTATCCAGAATTTCAGATAATTTTTAAGCAGGTACAACCTCAGATCTCTGAGCAGCTTGTTAAACAGTAGTAAACTGCTTCCTGTTTAATTAGCCACAGCAATATTCTCTCCTTAGGGCACCTCCCTTTCCCCTACCTCAATCCCATTATACTTTGAGAAGATAGCATCTTCATCCAATTCCAACTGTTTAAGCAGAAGTGGAACCTTGATTTCCTGTGTGCTGTCCTGCCCAGCCGCTGCTTCTTCCTGCTTTCTCCCTGCGGTGTTTCTGGAGATGAGAGCCTGTCTGTCAGCTCAGCAGCCTCCGACCGGGGGAGCTCGCAGCTCGCTCTCAGATAGTTTCCATGATTCACTGAAAGAAGGTTCGGTTCAGGCAGGGAACAGCCCTGCTTTTGACTCTTGCTGGCCATTGCTTTAGAGCCGAGTCCTCAAGCATAGCTATAGCAGTGATATTCATAGGTAGCACACATGCACAGATTTATTAAGCATGCGTACATGTACCAAATCACATATATGGTGAAATCATGAGGATGCCTTTTCCAAGCCTACAGAACCGAGAAAGTGGATAAGAAAAAAAAAAGTCAACACTTACCTGAGCTACTGCTGGAAAGAATGCTCAGTCCCTGCTGCAGAACAAGATAATGATTTCTAACCATCAGGGTCGAGTGTCATACTAGCAGACAAACACTTTAAAGACAAAAATGTAGTGAACAGTGGACTATGTTGTCCAGCAGGTGTTGCTGGAGACTACAAAACACATTAAAGACAAGGTCAAGCTGGTCAGCTTTTGGTAGGTGGTCAAAAAATGCATGGCATAGCATTTGTCAGTGTTAAGTGGTGTCATATACTTATTCTGTAAGAGCACCATACCACCCACCCTTTGGGCACAAGATGCAGCAAGACTAAGCAAGACTGGACAGGTAGTGTTATCCAGTAACTCATCGTTAGAAGTCAGATTACAGACATTGGATTTATATTCAGAGACAAAGAAACAAACATCTAGAAGAAGTGGGGATATAAAATATCTGCCTTCAGTTATTTTTACATTCTCTTTCTATGTAGTTCTTCAAGAAGTCAGGGACTCTGATCAAGAAAGTTAAGGTACTATGCTACCACTGTATTGGAAAATTAAGCTAGATGAATTAACAATGGTTGAAGTTAAACGTTAAATGTAGCTATTTTGCATAACATTTGCCACCCAAATCTAATGCTTACCTCTAAAATTGAGATAAAGCTTTATTCTTGAAGTGTGAAAGCTTTTTGTTACACCATGCTTGGCAGAATTTCTTCAACTGACATCTGACTTTCTACAGTTTTTGAGAAGCTAATAGCTTCTTCTTCTTCCACCTGAAAAGGTGGCTTGCTTAACTACAAGTTTTGCTCAAATGTGTTTTTTGCAACAAATTCATTAGCTATCAAAACTACTGTAAGCTTGTTTCTATTAAAAAAGAAAAACCCTTTAATGTCAGTAAAAATAGATACTACTCACTCAGCAAGCATCTGGATCATGAATCACTAAATGCTGGGAGTATTCATTGGAAGCATTAACACACACTTTCCAAATTATCTGTCTCTTCCCATTGGCCACTGTTGGGGCCAGGATTCTCAGCCTCACCACTGACCTCAGGACAGCTTATGAAAATTTGAGACAAAATTTCACCATTCTTACAGCTCCTATAAACTACTTAAAAACCCAGCAGCTTTTTTAAACATTATTCTTGGCACATAGGAGAAAGCTAGAACATCTAAAGCCACTTCACTTGCATAGTTTTAGGCTGGGGATCCATTCCATGGCAGATCCAAAACCTTTGACCAGCAACAGAATAGAATCATGGAATCATTTAGTTTGGAAAAGACCATTAAGATCAAGTCCAACCGTTAACACATCACTGCCAAGTCCACCAGTACACCAGGTCCCTGAGCACCGTATCTATGACACTTTTAAATACCTCCAATGATGGTGACTCAAACACTTCCTTGGGCAGCCTGGTCCAAAGCTTGACAAACCTTTCAGTGAACTTTTTCCAAATATCCAACCTAAACCTCCCCTGGCACAACTTGAGGTCATTCCCTCTTTTCCTATCACTTGTTAGGTGAGAGATCAACCCCCACCTCATTACAACCTCCTTTCAGGTAGTTGTAGAGAGCCATAAGGTCTCTCCCCTCAGCCTCCTTTCTCCTGACTAAACATCTCCAGTTCCCTCAGCTGCTCCTCTTAAGACTTGTTCTCTAGACCCTTCAACAGCTTTGTTGTCCTTCTCTGGACACACTCCAACACCTTGATGTCCTTTTCATGTAGGGAGGGGCACAAAACTGAACACAGTACTCAAGGTGGGGCCTCACCAATGCTGATTACAGGGGGGTGATTACTTCCCTAGTCCTGCCGGCCACACTATTTCTGATACAAGCCAGGATGCTGTTGGTCATCTTGGCCACCTGGGCACACTGCTGGCTCATAATTCAGCAGCTATTGACCAACACTCCCAGATCCTTTTCCACCAGGCAGCTTTCCAGGCATGCTTCCCCAAGCCTGTATCATTGCATGGGGTTGTTGTGACCCAAGGGCAGGACCCGACACTGAGCCTTGTTGAACCTCATAGTTTGCCTCAGCCCATGGATCCAGCCCGTCCAGGTCCCTCTGCAGAGCCTTCCTACCCTCAAGCAGATCAATACTCCTGCTTAACTCTTGTATTAGGCAGCAGCAGGAAGCAGACTTGCTATAGGATATTCCTGACTCAGTAGTGTACTTCCAGAACTATAAAGTTAAATAAGTATTAGACAATATTAAACAAAACTTTTAACTTTTAATATTCAAATTTAACACTAGTAAGAACAAATAGAGCACAAATGGGGAACATAGTTTAAACTAAAACTAAGAGACAAGCCAGTAATTACAACAGTTCTATTTTTTAGCAACATCTGTCAGCCTAGGTCCAACATCAGTACAGGTTCTGACAGCCACATTCTGCTTGTTTTGGAACTTAAAATTGAATAGTTGAACTTTGTCTGTTGGCATCTTAGACTGCAGTTTCAGTATAGTATGCTATAAACACAACCAAACTTATGTACATGAACAATGAAGAACAGCCTGAACACTTACACTAAACAATTATTTACAAGTACTCAAACATAAAAAAAATATACAATAGTCTCAAAAATAGACAACTGAAGAGAATAAAAACATTTAGAGAACCTTATTAGAAAGAATTACAAAACATCAATAGCCAAGACATTAACAATTGCACTACACTAATACAGAGTCCAAATATTACATTGGTGCATTTTACAATGCACTAGCTTTGAGAGAAAAACGCTGCCTTCACTAAAATGCAGCTTAGATTTGTTTCACGTAATTGTTTTAACAAGCCTATTAACACAATAATGATTGTTTTAATGCTACAGTTTACAGCGAGGACAACAAACTAAAAATAGCAGCAGTTCCACATGGCACTTAATTCCACAGGTTTCTAAGCTGTGGTTTATGCAATGCCTACAAAGTGCTCCCAGTTGAATATACAAATAAAATTCACAAAAGAAGTATACCTGACATCAGGTACATTGAGTGTAGATGGCCTTAAAGCCTGTCTTTCAAAATTTATTCCCCTCAGCTCCAAAAAACTCAGTAACTATAAAAGCAAGGCCCCACCCTCCCTTTTAAAGATTAGGGCTATTACTTCTTATTACAATGCCGTAACACTACAAAGCAGCACACCACTATAGTGGTTAACCCTGGGACCATGTAACATTTAACAGTGTAACTGAAAGGCTTATGGATTAACATCCAGGATCCTTTATAGACAAGACAGTAACAACTGAGTCCACCAAACAGTTAATACAGCTGATCAGCCGTATCGTACAAGTAAAAACCCAGAAACAACTCCTGTAAAACTAGTGACACTGTTCAACGACAGGACAAGAAACCAGGAATTGAATGCTTCCTTCAATTCTTGTCCAGCAGAGATGCTACAGCCATCCTCAGTAGTTTTTAGACTTCATAGTTAGTATATAGTAAGACTAACTGAGCGGTTCATCTTCTTTCCAATGAGTCGAGATGGTCGATTTTGTGTCGTAGATCTAGTTGTCATTCTGTCAGTGAACAGTGCTCGCTCCTCAGCTGCAGCCTTTGCCATCTGTGCCTTCTTCAGCTCTCTGCAAGGCATTCACAGTCACACTTATGCAGCACACCAGTAAAAACTACAGACATACTACAGCAAGAGTGTTTCAAATTAATTACAGCAGTTCAGAACTTAAGACTTGCCATCAATTTAGGTCATACTAAGACCATTATCATTCACATCCACCTGTTTACAACCCAGAGGACAGAGTGGGATGTTCATTGCTTGTCTGGATGTTCCTGCTTTTGAACAAGGAAAGGAAATGGCAAATTCACACAGCTCAGTCAAATTTTGAAATAGAGCCTTTTATAAGCAGCTCAACACTTCATCTAATGCATCAGTTACCAAAACATGGTAGGACACCATTCATTTCCTAACAGAGGCTTGCCCAAATGAAGCATTCGGCCACAACCGAACTTCTGTGGAAAATTCAGACAAGCAGACACACACTTAGACAAACATAGGTAACTGTGACTGGCAACAGACAACTTGTGAAGCATCCTTTTCCTTTTGCATACCCACATCAAAGGCTTATCACCACCTGAATCTTTTCTGCCTAACATAAAAATGAGCCGCAAACTGCAAGGCTGAGTCACTGAAGGTAGCACAGGCCACTGTCCCTGTGCCAACATTCTGTCAACTATTCCATTTCAGAGAATTACCAATACTCAGTCTGAGGACTAAGTCAATAAAACTCAGGATAAACCTATGGAATAGTCTGACTGAAGAGCAAAGGTTTTCAAGGGTTTCCCCACACACCTCTTATCTCATTTCCTTAAATGCTGACATGTGGTTAAGTGTAAGGATTCTTCCCCATGTTCTTTTCCTTCTCCTATCCCAAACTATCCCTCACAGAATTTCTGCTACTGTAAGAACTAGTATTTGTAATCTCGCTTCACATCAGACTCCAAAGCAAGATCAAATTTTACGAGCTTGCTGCATATTGGTGTAAGTGTATTTCATCTGAAGTTACATGTTTAAGTTTAGTAAGCTACTTATTATTTAGCTCAACACTTTGCAAGCCAAAGTAGTATTGACTAACACCCATGCCCCCATCTAATTTTCCCCACATTATCACTGTGTTAGTTCACTGCAAGAGAATGCAATCAATATTTAGTCACCTTCCCTAAAGATTGAATGCCAGTCACAAACGCACACACGTGTGCACACCCACCCACCACACCATTACCAGGAAATTAAGTTTTACAGTATACTTCCATTCTTCCCTAGAAATCTGATCTTGAATTCTTCCTTCCTTCCTCTGAAGACAACCCAGTAGAAAAGCTGAGTTTCCTCACAAGGACTCCTTCCACTGATGATAACTTACATACACAAGTGGCATCTTAAATGGGTCAAATGCAGGAGCGTTAAAAAACTAAACTAAAATAAACCCAAAATACCTACCTGAACTATTTTATGGAACACTATCCCACAACATTAAAAATTACTGTAGGCAAGTGTTCTTTTTAAATTATTGTATAAGGAGGTACCCTACTTGTTGCAAGGCCAGAAGAAGTCTTCACAAAACGATAGCTTTGTCAGCTTCCTCTTTCACATGATAAAAATGTTGTCTTTCTACAAGCAAGCAAGTTACCTCAGATCTGTCCTTCAATAACCTACACAAACCATCAAATTATTCCTTCTGCAGCCAGTGTAATTCTTAAGATTATAAAGATAACCATGTAATATGTCAAGTCTGGCCACAGCCAGACTGTAGCAATGGCAAGATAACCAGACAGCAACGGAGAGAATCCAAACACAAAGTTGACATCTTCATTCAAAATGAGCCAGTCAGAAACTAATCTGTGTTCTCTATTCCCTCATAAAAGCTGCCTATTATGCGTAATACGCACAAAGATAACTGCAGTGAAAGATTCAGATGTCTGCTTCTTAACCTACTAACTCTTTTTCTGAAATTCAAGCAGAAACCAGATATTCCTAAAGGGAATCTCTTCTTCAAAGCTTTACTTCAGAGTTGAGTGTTTGAGCAAAATGACCTCCCAATACAAACGATTCTCTGGTAACCTAATGACACTGCTGTGTTACAAGTCAAACTAGTCCAAAAACCCTCCTGATGTGCCATTTCATTTAAGTTCAAGACAGCTCACTTAAGTCACATTTTCCAACATGTTTCAACGTACAGATGACCTAGGAAAACACAGACTCAAGTAATATAGATGTAAGTTAACACTGTACACATCACAAAGTTATGCACTGTGCTTGAAAGATTTTTTACAAACTGTGATGTTTTGTACACCTTGAATACTAATAGTGTAGTTGAGATTCTCTGAGAGTGTTCAAGCAGTTCCTTCTGCAAAGAAAGTTCCTTTTAAAGTTACATAACCCACTTTGTACTCTCAGGTATGTACGTGCATACAGATTTGTGGACCTCATGCAGAAACAAGGACAGTCCTGTTTTATCATTGCTCTACCTATCACATGAAAACACATTAGAATTTAAGTTATATTTAAGGATCCCAAAGAACTACTTACTTCTGCAAGAGTGAGTTCTTGAATTTTTCAGCATTCAGTTCTATCCGGAGCTGCTCTGCGCTTTTTTTAGCAGCAGAGAGAAGCACTGAATGCTTGACTAGTGCCACAGCTGAAGGCCTTTTCTCTGGATCAGGATTAATCATAACCTTGGAAAAAAAGAAAATAAAGCATTCTAGTTAAGGCCAGCAATACAGTAAATTACACTAATCAGTGAGCCACTGGTACACAAGTTCTTACTTTTAGTAAGTCTAGTAATTCTTGAGAAAGCACTTGTGGTATTCTAGGTAGTTTTCCTTGTCGAATTTCATGCCATTGGTCCCCATTACTTGGAAGTGGTTCAGCCCCAGCAGCACAGACAACAGTCAGAGCAAGAGCAAAAATATCTGCTTTCGGCAAATGAGCGTAGTTCTTGAAAAATAAACAAAAATAGACTTATTACACACATCACCCAGTGTAAGAACAAATCTAACAGACAGCTGAACTATTCAGCACTGAACACACCCGCAATACTACATTCCCTTTAAGTACTACCAGTGTTCTTGGGGATACCATTTAGGAAGTTTCTCCTACAGCAAGGAGGTGGCAGACAGCAACTTGTTACTCTAAAGAATCCAGCATGCAGACCTAACATTGCTATATTACACAAATAGAACAGCTACCTCTTGTAGGACTTCATTTGCAAGAAAACGGCTATCACCTTCCTCCACTTGTGGACTTGACATTCGAGTTACATGACCAAGGTCACCTGCAAAAAGAAAAGGAAGTTATTTTTCAGAAGACAAATAGGCAATGCAATTCTTTTGAGTGCTAGTGTGCTGCTTCTCACCTATTTTAAATATGACTCTATCAGATGACCAATCATCATCATCACCTTCTTCTGAAGTTGTACTCGGGACTGATGTCCTAGATATGAAAATATTACCTGAAAAAAAACAAAAACAAACTGTTAAAAAAAACCCACTTCGGTCCAATTTCTACTTCATCTAGTTTCACTACTGTTTGTTTTAGCCACACAGAAGTTTTAGTTGTATACATACCCCATTCTCAGAGCAAGAAACTGTAACTTACTTGCTCTGGCCCCGCTGCTGGGAAGGGAGCCAAGTGTTATGCAAGTACAGTCAATTACACAAAAAGGACCCAAGATAAACTCAACAACAGTTTAAGTTTGCTAGCCAATTTTATAACTGACATCTTTGTACTGCTATTTAGAACTTCAGTGAAGAATTTACAGTTAGTAAGGTGTGGCTAACTGCTCATTTTTCTACAGCAGATTAAATTAACTAAATTGTCAATACAGAATAAAGCAGTTTACACACTTACTAGGTTTGATATCCATGTGTACCAGTGACATTGAATGAATGTACTTTAAGCCTCGAGCCACCTGAAGTAGCAGGTCCTTCAGTTCTGGTTCAGTAAAGTAACGCATATTCCTGTAATTCTCACCTATGGCATCTGCTAAACTGCCACCTAAGACAACATTAACGAAAACAACTAATTATTTTACATCGAACAGTTGACAAAGTAATGAAAACTTGCTTCCAAAAGCAAGTACACCTGCTTCCAAAATTAACTGTGAGTGTATCACCAGAAACTTGCTGATGATACACAGGAAGTGCAAAATCTAGTGCTGTATCCCCTCCTTATAGCCATGTAATATAATAAAATTGTGTTTCTGCTGTAGTTGCTGTGCAAATTAACAGGATACCAACACAAGGCAAAAGACCTCTCTTCTTCCACATCTCTGATAGGGTATCAACCTTGGTGAAAAGCTTCAGGAAACAGGTCCATGTCCCTTTTTAAAGGAAACTCTCTGGTCATTTTCTTTATGCAAGCTTGTACTTGTACATACAGAAGAAAGAAAAGTTCTGCTGCTTGCAAATGCCTCACTGTACCTCCAATATTCTTCAACACTTCAGACTTTGTCTGCAATTTTGTATAGTTTTTGCTTCATATATCTGATACGCCTTTTCTAACGGAAAGGAACATGAGAAACAATTTGAAACAACGATGGTATGAGCTGTATGTAGGACAATCAATTCCTAACTGGTGCTAGGGATTTGTAGAGATCACAGAATCATACAGAATCACAGAATTCTAGGGTTGGAAGGGACCTCGAAGGATCATCTAGTCCAACCCCCCTGCCGGAGCAGGTTCACCTACAGTACATCACACAGGAACACGATATACAGGTATCTTCAAAAATGAGATTTTTTTGGAAAACAAGTTCAAAAAAAGCAATAAACTTTACTTACCATTGCAGTATTCATTCTGTATAAGCATATGATCATCTTCTGCCCATGCAGAGTAGTATCTCACTACATGAGAATGCTGTCCCAGAACTGCATGTGCATAGACCTCTCTTAAAGCATTCTGCCTGTTAGTCACAAAAAAATAACAGCACACAAAAACATTATGAGGTGAAGTTAGTACAATTTCAGCTTGACAGAAACACTTGCTGTAATATCACGTCCCTCTATCGGCTCAGGTTTCTAATTAAAATCTTCCTATTCAATTCTGTGGCATCTTAAGGTGGATTTGTATTTATATCCAAACAGCTAAAAATTACATTGTATTAAAAGACTAAGTATATGGAATATCAGAGAACTTCTTGTGCGTAAGTCTGGTGTGCAATTTTGAGCCACTCCAACTTGTGGAGTTTTTTAACTATTACAACAGTGAGGGAAAAAGTCATGAATCACAGGCTCATTCACAAATTCAAAAAATACCCAAAAACTGATTTGACTAATCTGCATGTCACTCAAGTTGACAAGGAAGAGGACACAGTTGGGAATATTACTTTCCTTTCACATCTCAAAGGATCATCACTGCAACTTATTCATACAGTCCCCACTGCCACTAATGCAAGTAAGCATTCTTCTTACTTTCCAGATGAGAACAAACTGTTTCCACACAGAATATTGGGACAAACGTCTGCTAGGAGAAAGGCCAAAGACCTTTCCTCATTAGTATTTCACAGTATTCAGAAAAAGAAAAAAAAGCGACATCAAAACTGTTATCTGTTTTACATATAATTCATTTATATTCACACTTTTCTCTTAAACGCCCTCTCTAGACACCAATACAAAGAGACATGGGAGGAAAAAGCACCAAGACGTGACTTTTAATAGCAGGAAAAACTCACTCATCCACCGAGCCAGCTAAGGGTTTCTTGGATCGCTTTATTGCATAAACACAGCCGTCAAGCCTCTTCACACATTTAAACACAGAACCGAATTCACCAGACCCAATCTTCTCCAACTCATGAAATTCAGTTGCATACCGTGACTTCATATTACTTTCTGTTATTGTTATCCTCTGCAAAGATTAGAAAGGAAAATACTTAGACCTGGAGAAACACAAACTACCAAACTTAGTACCAAGTTCTGAACATCAATTACCTTAGCAGGTCTGGCAGTTTCATCTTCAGGCTCTCCATCGCTTGCTTCCATGTCCTCTCCAAAAGAGCTGAAATTCACACCAGTTACTTTTGCAGAAATAATATGGCTTAAGTAAACTTAAAACTGAAGTCTAGCAGCTGCTCATTTTTAGTTTAACTGAACACCAGACATTTGTAAGCACAAGCTCATAAAATAAAGCCACAATGCTTGTATCTTTGTGATTTCTTTCTTCATGTTTCATACTATTATTTAATGTGTTTTTTCCTCTTCAGAAAGGACTGTGTGCATAAATCAGTCAGGTTAAAACACTAAGACACGGCCTGGTCTGTCCTCTCCGTATACTAATCAAAAGATCTAGTGTTAAATGGTTATTTCATTAACATCATGCATCTCAAAACAAATACTTTAAGAGCTATATTATGCATCACTAACAGATTTGCAAGGAAAAACGGCTTCACAGAAGCAATTTGTAACAAAACTTTCGCAGCTAAAAAGTAGTTCTGAAGATAAGCTTAACAAAGGAAGATTAAGTTACTCACTCATTCCAGTGTGTTCTCTTCCTCCTACGACATTTCCCTTCAGACTTGTGAAGGAACATGGAATCGGGAGTGAAAGGATTGATGTTCACATGAGGTGTTTGTCTAATATCTTCTTGCTTCTCCGATTTCCCAACATTCATAAACAGAGAGCCCCCTCGAAGTTTGACTGCACTGGAGCCTATTCCTTGAGCTTTAGAAAGCAAACTCTATATTTATTAAAAAAAAAAAAAAAAAAAGAAAAAAAGATATTTATAGCCTCAATATTGTTGTAAACATAAACAGTCAGGTCATGCTTGAAAGCCATCAATATTGTCTAGTCAAAGTTAACGTGAGTTGTTTAAATACCTGCATTTTCATCAAAAAGAATTCCAAATAAACTATTATGCTTTGCACTCCACACAAAAACAGTTGAAAGAAATACTGAATGTTAAAATAATTTTTAAAAGGAAAGATTATGAGAGCAGTGCTTCTCTGTCTTTATCACATCATCACCTGAATTTCTGGGACAATTCTTTGTCCATGATAGAAACACAGATGAAAATCATGAACCATCCTGTGCAGTATCACCATGATTTTCATGTACAAGGTATGGAAGTTAGATCAGAAATAATCTTTTGTGACCACAAATTTAGGTGGCAAGCTAAAGAAATAAGCAAATAGAAGATTTAACACTAATGCAGAGATGTCTCCTCATGAACCTACAAAGAATCGCTCAAGAATTGGCAGCATTGTCACGCTGTCATTTCAACATCCAGAACAGATTGCTCGGGTGTAATTTGTTGGATCAGGCATTTTCCAGGCACCTGATGAAACCTCCCCCAGCCAGGTATGGAAGTTTGCACCCGAGTCTCCTATGTCCTGGTGAGGATGCCAACCACTGACCCACTGGACCACAAGCCCTCTCCTAGCAACACCTCTCAAAAGAAAGAATTGACTTAACTAAAGCCTAAAGCCGTAGGGAAGAAGGCTCAGTACTTAGGAATCTCAACTGCACTCCCCAAATCTGGACTAGATGAAGGCCTCTAAATCACTGTGTGTCTCGACACATGTCAGTACTCCCACTGGATACCTTAACCAACCAATTCTTCCAGATTCCAAAGATAACCTCTCCAAGGCAACCCATGTAGAATCTGGGCACCTAATTTAGGAATCCCACTGAATCACAGGGTGAGCACCCTGTTTTTAGTGTCACAATCCACAAGACTGTTGCATCTCCGAAGTGTCTGCTCCTGACTGGGTCCAAGATCACCAATTTTACTATTTCCAAACTCGAACCACTGATTTCCACCACTGAAACCTCCTTTGAGATGGAAGCTGTAGAAAACCAATTAACAAGGTTGCCTTCCTCACACCTTAAGTCGTTTTCAATCTGTAGCCTATAGACCCCTGGGAGATTATCCCCAGGGATTATCCCCGGATTACTTCGGAAGGGCTATGTGAAAAGTAATGAAGAAAACAAGCCTATTACCACTAGATTTAAATTCACTATACAGCGTTTTACACCAGCGTCGAGTTCAAGGGTTGAAATGCCCTCCCAAAGTCTGTCATTGACAGAGCTGAGGGCTGCCTATCCCTGTCCAGCTCCGGCATCCATCGGTTCGGCAGCAGGGGCTCCTCAGCCAGCCCTCACAGCCGAGGCTGCCTGGTTGTGAAGGTACAAACGCCCACAGGACACCAAAATATTTAAGTCAAGAGTTTAATACTCTACTTTCGCCTTTTTTTTAAAAAAAAAAAAGTCTTTTCCACAAAATACAGCAAAAGCAGGGAGCTGACACGCTTAGAGACACGAATAACACAGCCCAAACCCGGTAAAACTGCGCTCACAGACGTGTTCCGTGCACA
>VZRW01008591.1:450931-499613 GCA_013398125.1 Aegotheles bennettii | reverse complement strand
CGGCACCGCCCGGGCGGGGACCCCGAGCTGCCCGGCCCCGGCGCTGCCCGGCGGAGGGTGCAGCTCCCCGCTGCGCGGCCGGGCGGGGTCCCGGCTGGGTGCGAGAGGAGCGCGGAGAAGCCGCCATTCACGTGCCTGGAACAGCAGCTGCTCCTGGGCCGGTTGGAAAGGGCCGTGTGGAGCCGAACCGAACCGTGGGTACAGCCAGCTCCCGGGGCCGCGGGATGGAGGGTGCAGGCAGAGGTGGGAGCCGCCAGCGCGGCACCGCGCGCTGCTCATGGAGCTCCCGCACACCCCGTCCACACGAACCGAAGTCCCCACACGGCCAATGCCGGGTGCCAGGCAGGCTCGCGGTGCCCTGCGGATGGCACAACCTGGCCCTCTCGGCTTCACTTCCCATCTCCTGCCACCTCGATGAAATACAACCCGGGAAACAAACCCACCGATCTCTCTCCTGTATCAAATCACTTTAAAATGAGTCCCTTGGGTAACAAAGGTTCGGAAAAAATGGGGTTTTTCCAGCCACAGGAGCGCCAAACAACCCAAAGCAAGCCAGGTGTGTACCTGTGTATCCCTGCTGAGTTTCTGCTTCCCCAGGCTCTCCAGGCAGGCACAGCATCCCCAGGACACCCAGGCAGCATCAGGAGTTGGCTGAGCTGAGGGCACGTGGAATGCTCAGACCCTCTTCTGTCAGCCATGTCCCCCACCAGCCTCTCCCCGAAGCCCACCCCTCCTCGCATGAAAGACAAACCCTTCGTCTGTGGCAGGTGGGACACCTCTACAGAGAACAGCAGGGGCTGACTAGGAATCTGAAAGCGTTAGAGATAATGAACCAAAACACCCAAGGTCCCGTCAACAGAAAATAGAAGTTTGTACTTAACCGCATTTCCTTAGTTTGCCAATAGGCTGTCGCTGGGCTGGTGGGCCCCCGTGTCCACAGGCAGAAGCCTCAGAAGGCACTTTGGACACGGTTCTTCCCTGCTGCTGAAGGGCAGGCTGTGGTCAACAGCGGAGCTTGGAGCCCTTTTCTGCTGCCTGCTGAAACAGAACACCCGTATCTCCAAAAAGTAATGCTTTCTAGACAGATTTTCTATTGAGGCCCAAACAAAAATTTCTGGGATACCTTTTTCTTCCCATTCCGCACCAGTGCCATTCACACAGCTGCCGCTCTCCAAGTCCGTGTGCATTTGGGACGTAAGAAACCCCATGGGGATGCTGGTGTCCCACACTCCACTTCTGCTAGCGATTCCTCCTTTTTTAGCCTCTTCTGCCTGGAAACACCTGTTTATTTGCAGAGAGTGGCTCCCACTGGTACCCTGCAGGGACGGAACCAGCAGTGTACACAGGGGTGACTGCCGGTGCCACCAGCATTGCATGAACATAGGAGCATTTCAAATTCATTTGGCTAATGTAACTCGGTACTCACACACACTCCCCGTGCCTGCTCAGTGAGATAGTTGTGCTCAGAGCTCCATTGCCTCAAGACACGTGGGTCACTGCCCTTTTCTTCTCTAAGGCCTACACAGAAACATTTCCACTTAAATATCACATCCCTACCTATTACTTACGCTTTCAATGGCCTGAAAGCTTAAGAGTTTTTGTTTTCAGGACAAGCAGTGGCGAGCCACAAGAACATGATTTTTGACATTATGGAAGCCTCCTGAAAACTAGTTTCAGAAAACTGAAAGTAACCAACATAATCTATAAAAATGGAATTGGGCAGCATTTACAGTTACAGGTACATCAAGCCACGTGCTGTAAACACGCTTGGTGTGCAATAATTTAGAATCACTGTAATGTCCCCTGTTCTTTTGCTGTACCTGTACGGGACCATAGATGGTTGTGTTGAAGAGAAGATTATTTTCCCCTGAACAAGTATGGCAACTCTGCTAACCTGTCCACCATGACAACCACTATAACTAGCATTATGAGGCCTGTAAACAGCCTAACTGAAACACACCCCATAGCCAATTTCTGTAGTTAGAGAGCACATTAGCAATGGACACCATCACGGGAAGAGAGGTGAGCAGGGGAGAGCTCTGCGGGCTTGTACTGTGCCACACTTTACAAGCCGTATTCATCCCAAATTCTCTGAAGCTGATTAAAATCCACGTTTGAGCCCCTGTAGATCTTGCAGCTGAAGCCCTGATGCTCCAAATAGATACAACAGCACACAGCCCGATATCCAGGCAGTACCTGACTGATATTCCTACAAATTCGAGTGGTTTAAGGGTTTTCAAGATATATTTGCAAAATTGGCCTCTGGTTTTCTTCAATACTTGCTTTTAAATTAAAAAATAAGTTTATCAGTCTGGTACACTGAAGATTTTGCTACCAGAAATACTTATCTGGAGCAGCACACGGTCACTGACAGTTGCTTTTAACTAGTTTTCAAGCTGAAGGGAAACCATTGTTCTCTCTTTAGTGGGCAGCAGGGGAACCCCAAAAATGATGAATGAGAAAGAAATGGAACAATGGCCAATTTGTCTGTCAGTCAGAGGAGACTGCCACAGAAGTGGGTACACTGCCGTCTTGTCAGGATTTCCTGCACTTACAAGTTCATCTGCAGTCCCCAAAACCACTTTGATCAAATTGGAAGTGTTCTGCCACGAACTAGATGAAACCCATTTTACATCAGCCAGCATAGTCATGAAAGTTCATCTTACTATGAGAAGGGTAAATGGAGTGAAAAAGTTCAGAGAAGAAAGGTCAAGTTGCTAGCATGAAAAACAAAACCAGCACAGCCACTTGTGCCAAGGTTGTTTCTGGAGAACCCAGAGTAGGGACAGATCTGCGCTATTCCTGGCTTTTCTCTGGGGTTCCAACAGGTACCTAGGGGCCAGCGTGCTGGTCACCAGTGCCAGTGATGGCATTCCAGTGTTCTCACAAGACTTGGTACACACAGCGCTAACGGGCCTCAGTGGTAGTGTGCCATCTGGGAGATGCTGTCTCCAGGCCACTGACAGCTTCAAGGTGAACAGTTTAAAGATTATCTAATCTAGAGTTGTGCTGCTAACAGCTGCTGTTAGCTGACAACCTCTTTTTCTTCATTACAAGGTCCAGAGTCAAATGGGTTCTCCATCAAAGGTGGACTTTGTGTCCAAAGACATGCCTGTAGCTGATGCGGCCAGTTCTTGTACCTATAGTCTGCATGCAGATAGAGCATTTCTCAAGGATGTATTCACCCAGAAGTTCTCTTACCAGAGAACAAGGTGGAGAATATAATGGGAAATTTGACCGCTCTTGGCATAAAACATACGTTCAAAAATCTGTCTCTTATTGTCTTGAATATATCAGTTTAAAAACAAAAAGCAGCTAATCCTCTTTGTCCCACAAAGCATTCTCGTGCTTTCCGATTTTTCAGATATTACAACCTATATTCAAATCTGAATTAGCTCTACACGAAAACCAAAGCAAAAAGCACACTGGACCTGCAGCTTTGGAATACTGTTGTTTCTCCAGGAGCTTTCTACAGCCGTGTGGTAGTTTCTGTTATGCCAGCAGACCTGGCAGATGTTAGTAAGTCAGCCTCTTTGCCTTGTCTTGCCTCACTAAGATACCTGCTCAGAAGCGCCTCTCAGCCAAATACTACAGAATCAATCAGTAACATGATGGGGAGTTTATGACTCCCTAGAAAAATAAGCAAAATACAGCAGCCAGTCAACCTAAAGGCTGGTGAGGGATTTAAACAAAGGAAAGGGTAAAATGCTCGGGTTTGACACTTCCTTGTTACAGAAAAAATTCCACACAATCACTTGTGCCTAGAAAGTGTAAATGTTTTGCCATTCCTTTGAGTAAAATGCTTTAAATAATCTAAACAGAGCAAAAATAATCCAAATAAAACCACTTAACTGCTTCAGAACCTTACATGGATGGGATTTAAGGGGAATGTCCATTAGAGAGAAGTACACAGACTGTGTAAGACAAAATGCTTCCTTGTTGATATAAGCTTGTATGTTTATTGGGATAATTAGTCTGCTTTGAATATAACCCTCAGCTGAAAAAGTCTGGTATCACATTCCTGATAACATTAGGTGTCAACCACTTACTGCTAATGGTGATGGTCTAATTAGATTGTTTGATTTTCCTTTGGCCAAGTGAACTTTACTAGCAGAATGAAAAATAGCAAAGGAACGCCAAACTGCTGACAACACCTAAGCTACATTTTAAAATACACATAACACAAGGAAAAAAGTTTGTTTCTATGCCTTATCTGGAGTGTAGTTTACTATTTATGACACAAGAAGTGAAAGCAGCTCTTGATTCTTTGGTCCTTTGTCATAGGGGTCCAAGTTTTGGAAGGTTTTTATCATGGAGCACAGAATACCTTTGGGGGATCTGTTGTTCAAATACATACTACTTTGCAAAGAAACGGGAGCACTTTACTGTCAACAACCAGCTGGAGTTTGAATTTATGTACCTGCAAAGACAAGGCATGTGTTAATTTCTATCTTTTTCAAAACAAAAGTTATGCAGGCTGAATAAACATATTTTTAAAGTTCCAAACAACTGTAAAGTAATAGCTGAACAGGACACAAGTTACCTTTCATTTCCAGTCTCTTAATGCCTTACTGCTTAAGAAAATCAGTTTGCTTACCACCCAAATATTAGTGAAATTTCATCTGTGCTGTATTTGAAAATTACACAGAAAATTTTACAGACCATTTAATTGTTTTCATTGACAAATGAATGACAAATTCATTGTCAAATGAATTTCATTGACAAATTTCAATGACAAACTAAGAGTGACTGGAACAGGGCACTTCTGCATCCTGGTAAGTAGAAGCTATGGCCAGCCTGGTGCAATCCACCCAACCTCAACAGCTGCAGTTCAGAAACACTCTTGATCACATCCTTACTCCATACTATCTTTTCCTGGTGGCTGAATACCGATTAAATAGCTTCCTGCCCCAGGGGAAGGCTCCCTGACTCTGCACTCTGCGAAGTACACAGCATGCAGAGTGATTTTTCTGTATTCCAGCACGATCATCACAGAACCAGAGCGTCCAGTCAGACAAAGTACTCGCAGCAGTGTTTGAGGGGTTAGGCAGCTTAGGAACTAGAGTAAAGTTTAGGAAGAACCGCCTTTCAAGCTCAGACGTTTTGTTTATCTGGACTATCACCTCTGTCCTCCCCCTGTGTGCTAAGCAGACGCCAGACGCCTTTTCTCCCACACTGTGCCCGAGTATATCTCTGGTATCGCTCAGCTGATCAGTTGCCGAGATTAATTATACCATCAGGGATTGTGGCTGTTTACAACTTTGTTGTCAAGGCTTCAGGATTTACTCTAATAAAAACACACTCTTCCAGCGTCAGCCTGTTCGTGTGTGCTTTGGCATTAGCTCTTTACGGTAAGAACAGCCCTATTGTCATGCATAGTGTGTCTGGCACAATAGGTCATCAGCCTGGAGCACCGAAAGGAATTGCCTTTTTACTATCAGGAGAGGCACTGAACTACAGTAAAGGAAAGCAAAGCCCACAGTGGTGAAAAACTGTGGAAACTCTGAAAAGGGAAAAGTTGACTGCAAAGCCTAGAGATGCTTTGGTTTTATTCCTTTAAGGGAGGAGTTACTGTAGGCCTGGAATTCAAATCTGAAAGAAAAATTGTGACTGGGAATGCTGGAAATGTGGGAGCAAATTTGTACAAGGAAGTAACAGACCGAGTTGCTTTACTTAATAGGATTCCTCTTGTACAAATTATTTCCTTCTAGTGTGCCAAAGCATTCCCTTTGAGATAGAACTTTCAAAAAGAGCAGTATAATCTATGGGGAAGCGATAGAGATCTCTCCTGCCAAACATCCAGTCCTTGTTGTCATGTTCTTTGTTTCCTCCTCCTGACAAACTTTTCACCAGTATTCCTACCTAACCAGATTTCATCCTGTCTGATCTCCACTACAGGTC
This sequence comes from Aegotheles bennettii, assembly GCA_013398125.1. NCBI lineage: Eukaryota > Metazoa > Chordata > Aves > Caprimulgiformes > Aegothelidae > Aegotheles > Aegotheles bennettii. The sequence goes on along the minus strand of VZRW01008591.1, from coordinate 493,712 downwards.
CTTCGGACACCAACACACAGTGCCAGCCTACCAAGAAGGCTCCTTCCACTGCCGGCTGAATGGAAGCAGGGCAGAAAAACCACACAAGTCTCTCTACTCTGAAAACAAGTCTATCATGAATACAGGCCTTGCCACCAAGACCCATATAATCACCACAGCCACTCTTTAAACACTAAGCAGTGTTTAAACAATAATTCAGTCTGACTTACTTAGTCAGTATGTTTTCCTTTATAGGGGTAGCTAGCACAAGGTGGAAGCACAACCTTTGACTTGGGAGTTTTGCAACAGTAACTGTTAAGATACCAGCAAGGGAAATAATTTTGACAATACTGCAGCTCCTCCTGACTGAGCTAGTTCTGAATGCCTTGCAGCAAACCAACTGGTCTGAAAGAGGAAAGAATACTCATATTTGTACAGTGGTCAGAAAATATCCTGGGAAATTAGAAGTAGAACTGAAGTTATTTCTTTGCTAAGTCAAAGCCACCGTTCCAGCCACCATTTCCAGAACTATTAGCAATGATATTTAATAAAAAAACCCTTGAACGTCCACGTCAAATGATACATCTTTAATTTCTAAAATGTGATAAGTACTAAGAAACTGATCTAGTTGACAGGCAATTAATCCTCCTTGCATAGTACATTTATCTCCATGGGATATAAAGAATTACAACACTTCAGGAAAACTGGCACCTAAGTGAGCAAGCAGCCTCCATCCTATACAAAAGTTACAACCTCACTGTTTACAAGTTTTACTTTGTAATGAATCCAGAGAGTAGTCTTTGCTTTGTCCACATCTATCCCAGAGTACTGTACGCTTTCACTGCACTTTCCAGTTGGCCATCTGTATGAAAAACATAAAAGGCTGCAACCCACGCTGATAATAGTAATTCACAATAAATTAGCTTAATTCTATTAAAACTTGGCCTTTTTGAGGTCAAATACCTCAAGGTACATAGTTATGGACTTTATTTTTTCTGTAAAATGTGTATCTCATAATACTTACAAAATGACTACTTGATTAACACTTCATCCAGAAGATGTTTAATCCTTCCCTTGAGAAGGTAAAAGGTGAGGCTTCACTTTCAGACGTGTTTGACACTCATCTAAAATAAGCACTGAATCTTACATGAAGCCAAAAAAATTTAACTTGCTTAACAAGCTTACTAACACCACAAGAATAAAGACACTTTTTCATATAAAAAAAAAATAAAGTTACGTTTTAGATGTGTTAGACATCTACAGTGGATTTTCTTCCTTTACAGAATGACAGGTGGAGAGGAGCATTGTACTTACATCATTAATTATCCCTTTTTTCTAGTAACTTGTGTCCTGATTTTCAGAAGCACTGATTATCAGCATATCCTGGGTACTGAATGGTAACAGCAGGCACTCAGAACTGTTGAAAATAGACTGTTAGTACTTGTACTTAAGCTGCAAATGCACCATTTGAAAATATTCCTCTTGAAAACAGGTAGTTTACTTTTTAGTCAAATCAGTTGACTAATTACTATTTTAATAATTCTTGTAGTGTTTTAGAATATTTAAAATAACTAACAACACTAATTACTTAATACATTATAGTGGATTATGATCAAAATTAATGTCAAAAAATTAAATTTATGATAAATAAATTTTGAAAAAATTTATACAAGGCCGTAAATAAATAATTTGAACTTCAGTCTCATTAAAAAGTAAACCAGTACGTCACATGACAATATAATCCTACCTAGACAATACAGTCTTGCTATATCTTATTGCATAATAATTTGAGAGTAACATCTTAAGTAAAACATGTAAAGAAACAAAATCATTAGATTTACTTTCTTTAATATTCAACAACCCAAGTTTCTCCTTTGTACATAATCCAATTTAAAGATAATATAATTAGCACTTCCAGCATTATCAGTCTGTATTTACAATGAATGAGATGGGGTAGATAAGAGTATTCAAATCTGTATGAAACAAATCAAAATACGAAGATTTACAGTAGGCTCAAAATCCAAGACTTTTCCATTTATGGAATGCAATTTAAAAAGGCTTTGTTGTCTTTATAACTTGTAAGGGTTCCTGAAATGATGATTTTAAATAGTATTTTAAGCATCTGAAATCTTCAGTAATGCCTTCATTGTTTGTACATGACATTAAAAATTAATTCCAATGTTTGTTTAATTTTGCACTTGCTTGTAGACCAGTCTGAAATCTGATGAAAGGATAACAAGGATATTTACTGTATAATCCTAATTCCATATTCTTGAATATACAACGGTTGGAAGTAGATGATGTCAGTCCATTCCAAGGGTTATGTACACAAAACTTAGAAAATGTTCTTTGCTCTTGCATAAAATGTGTACACAGTATCAATGAGCGGGGAACTTCAAAGTTCTTACAGGTTGCTGCTGCCATGGACCTTTGTTGATTGAAAATAAAATACCTGTCGCACTATTGTTCTGGTAGCAGTTTTAGAAGTTAATCATCAATCCCTGGTGTTTCACCCTGTTGTATTCTGGAAGCTATTCTAATGGCTTCTTCCAGAGACTGTTGTTCTCCAAGCTGAAACAAATGCATTTAAACATAAATAAATCCAAAATGTTACATATGGAAATTAACGTGGGGGAAAAAAAAAGTTGAAACCAAAGATCTAGATATGGATCAATACTGTAGCACAAATAAGTGTGATCAGCATTGTTACACCTCTTCTGGGTAATATATACTAGCAGCTATCTAATCAGCATAACAATTAAGATAGCTTCTGATAGCAGATTAAACTGAGTCTCTATGTATCTACCAAATAAATTTTCTTCAAAGAACTGCTGCATGGTAAACACATTTCATGACACACAAAGTAGATGATATTTCAACTGGCAGATATAACAAAGCTAAGATAAGGCTTTCAGAAGTCATAGTGACTGTTGCATTACCTTTTAACATTGGTAAAGCAAACAAACATCTTAATTTTTCTTAAATCTCTTGCAGCAAGTCAGCTCTTTGGAACACCACACAACATTTATATATATTAAAAGTGTATACTTATTGCAGAATCCTGACTGTATAAAAAAGCAGTCTTGATTACACTGTTTGATTCTACAATAGTTTAGAGAGGAAATTATCTTGTAGTTGCAACTACAAGGCCATCAGTGTATCTGGGACTGTCAGAAGCAAGATCAACCAACCCTAAATAAAGACAACTGGACACATTTTTGGGGAGGAATCCATGGACTTTTTTAATACATACACCATGCACATACATCTAGTGATGGGAACACTGAAGACAACCCAACCTAACAAAAACATAAAGCTGGCCACTACCTGTTGGCTTGGGAGAAAGATGTATGAGAGAGTGAAAAGTAAAACCAGATTATTTAACAGATGGATAGACCTAATGGGACATTTCTAAATATTGCTTGTAACTTGTTTTTAAGTCACTGGATATCACATTCTGGAGCCACTCAAATCAAGAAGTGCTGTTTTCACCTCCTTAGGACTTCAGTCTGTCTATCGGGATACTGCCTTAATCAGTATTTAGAAACTAAATGGATTCATAACAAAAGAGAAAAAAAATCACAAACTCAGGAATAATCAAAAATATTTTAATCTTGAATTTTCTCTCTTCTATTTGTATTGTATATTTTAAGTTTAATTAATATAAAGATACTTCACCAAAAGCTTCACTGCTAGTAACAGAGAGTGCCTGTTTTCCTTTCATTCAGCCACTTTTTTTTCTTCCTGTCCTGCAAACAATCGCCTTCTGATATGCCTTCCCTTACCTGAGGTTTTGATTACTGCCAACTTAGCTCACAAGACAGGAGTTAAGAATTAAGAGCTTCTCTACATTAATTGCTCTTTAATCAACATGTGACTTGCTATTTTCCATTTAAAAAGGGGGAAAATAACAATACCTCATTTTTGCTTGAAGATATTAACACAATTGCTTTCAGTCTGAGCTCTTAAGAGAATACTGTGCATACATACACTTAGAATGCAGCATTAATCCCACGATTCAGATGTTCAAGGTTTTGATCTCCTGTTTGTTTCAGCAAATATGAACAGTTTGAAGGAACCAGACTTAAGGTGCTGTTACTTCCACATGCAAAGTATATTTTACCCCTTGGAAATTAAATTTGTGAGTGCATTTTCTGCATTTCTTTTTCTATTTGAAGCTATTTCCAAGAACCTTCCAAGAATACATATTAACTTACACTACTTATACTGATTTGCTTAGAAACTCTTTTAAGCATCTCCCTGCGTAGCCACACTGATGTTCTTTTATATTGCTATTTGTCAGAGCAAAGGCCCACCATGCAAACCATACTCAGAAGTTGCATATAGTCAACTCTCTTTGAAATTCACAGGGTGTATCACATTCATGAAAATTATCCTCCTCCTAGTTGTATATTGTTTCAGGATGTATGGTTCCTGAGATTCTTCCATGCTTCTAGAACAAAATGTGTGTCTGTGGTGATACCCAGACAACAACAGGATCAAACCCACAAAGTGCTGAGTCCCAATTCCACAGTATATTTGAATACAAAAGCAACTTCATTACATTCCCACTGGACTTCTTATTTATGCATATAAGTAAGCACAGAATCAAGAGGGCTAGGAGGTGGACCAAAAGTATTAGGCACTTTGCAGGACTGATACCACTATACAACTCAACATATAACTAATTCCACTCCTTTTATTTTACTTGGAGTTTAAAGTTGGTTTCTGCCCTTAGAGTGGCAATTTCCCCAGGATCCTTCAATCATTTATTTGACCCTTGACTGCAATGTCATTTAAATAGATGAATTTTTAAAATACTAAGTCTTTCAGATTTAAAATTTCCAAAAGTTTCTATTAACCTACCACCAATCATATCAGGTGTAACAAAAATAAAATATACACATAGTTAATTTAATGTTTGAATAAGGTAGCATACTGGTCACTGCTTGCACTAGAAGTTTTGTTTAACCTTCCAGTCACGCCAAGCTTCCCTCTGAATATACTGTTCACAAAAATACTTGTCTAGGTTTTGGTTACTTTCTACACAAAAGCTTAATTTGTGCTTGTTTTCTACCTCCTTTTAAATTAGCACAGTTTAAATGAAACTTTTTCATATCTAGAAATTAGTCCTTCATGAGACTGTTTGGACAATGTGAGGAACTCTTTACAGAGACTGCTGCTTGTACTGTGCTGGGTTGACACAGATAGAAGGTTACTACTTCCAGCGATTTCTGATTATTAATCTTGCTATATAACCGTTTTGCTTTTTTGCTATTAGCATTTCAACGTTCAAATAACATAAATTTAGTCATTTTATCTGTATAAGTTCATAGCAATTTATCCTTGAAAGTTTGGCTTTATATGTATCAGCTCTATATCTAATGCTGAGGAATGAATGAAAGTGCTTTTCCACTGAAAACCTGTAACTCCATGAACAATGCAGTTGACCTGAAGTTTGGCTCTCCCATAAAATCTCCCTTTTTTGGAAGTTCTGCAAGTAGGTTTTGAAAATAAAGTGCTTATTATTCATCTTCCTACCCTATATATTACTTAAAATATGAGACCATATGGTTATGGACTATTTTTATCAGGGGAGCCAATATTACTTGAATCATTTTGTTGTATGACTAGGAGCTTCTAGCTCTATAAGCAAGAAACGCTCAAAAAAACATTTATTACCATCTTACCTGTACTGCAATTTGTGTTCCATTGGATGTAGCCAACAACGTAACAGGTCTAGTTTCTGTAGTCACTAAATGGTGCCCATGTTGCTGATGTCCCATTTCTGACGAGGCACTGTGAAATGCTGCTAAGTCTTGAGCCACAATAGCAACCTTCAAGACCAAAGGAAAAGAATCAACTGGATGACAGATATGTTACTGTCCTCATACAACAGCTACTTTCAAAGTTAAATTCAAAGCTATGATTATTCATGAGCATAATTTTATTGTGCAAAAGATACATTTTTTAAGAAAGGTTGCTATCACTGTGTTCTCAAAGTTATCTATTAGCTCTCAAAATATAAATATCCTCAGAACTGCACAGAAGCTCAATGAATGTGCCTATAAGCCTCTGATGATTTACACATACAAATCATGGTGATTAATAAGTATCTTCATTTTCTTGTGGTGCATTTTTAGAACACTGGAATGCATTTTAAACTTACAGATTAAAAAAATATATCCTTACATGTCTATTAAAAAAGTTAGCTATTTGTATATTAAAAACCAAACTGCAAATATATACTTACACAAATGTTTCCTATCTGCCAGATAAGTTACAGTCCCATAATACTAAGTGATAAAGTTTCAGTTCATACTGGATTCTATTCTTAGATCTACCACTCACTTACTATGGGACTTTGGGGAAATGCTTAGCATTTCTATGCCTTATTTTACATATACCTAAACGAATTACCAGACTGGCACCTCAGAATTTTTTCTTGGTGCCCAATTATTCTTTATAAAACATTGTGCCATATGTTGATGTATAGCACTGGAGTAGAACACATCATACTCTTACGAGGGGAATGCTATGGCCATGTGTTGAAAACTGCTTTACTTAGATAAATCTCTGTGAATGACAGAACTGTGATGGCTTAGGTGCCCATTTTATATCACCTTATAAAGGAATATTACACATGTACACAGGGTAATACCGTACCTGCTGTCCTTCAGTGCCTTCTGCAGTAACCATCGCTACAGAATGTGTTCCTGCAGAAGAGATAACAGCATCGTGGGCAGGGACTGTGATGGTGGTGCCATCTTGTGTTACCATAGTGATAGTATTGCCAATGGCCTGCATATCTGCCTGGGATATGTTGACCTGAAACACAAAGTAATTCCTGAAGTAAAAAAGAAGGTTTGATTGCTGCTCAAGTCATACCTGGATCTTAGCTTTTGGCAACATAACTTATGGTTTTCAGTAAGGTTTTTTAAAAAATAATATTATTAGCATTTGAAGTGTAACAGCATTTATCAAACAAATTGCTGCTAGCTGGTTCAGCAGGAATACTCCTGCTAGTTCAAATTTCTTCATTTGAAACAAAATGTGTATCAATCCAGAACAAAATGCAACTTGTTCATAACAGCAGGGGAAAAAATACTTTAAGCCACAATCACAAGCAACATACTGGCCAAAAGACCTAGTAGCCATTATTCCACTTCTTCACAGAATCACAGAATCACAGAATCTAAGGGGATGGAAGGGACCTCGAAAGATCATCTAGTCCACCAAGCCTGCCAGAGCAGGGTCATCTAGAGTACATCACACAGGAACGCATCCAGGCGGGTTTTGAATATCTCCAGTGAAGGAGACTCCACAACCTCCCTGGGCAGCCTGTTCCAGTGCTCTGTCACTCTCACAGTGAAAAAGTTTTTCCTGATATTTACATGGAACCTCCTATGCTCCAGTTTAAAACCATTGCCCCTTGTCCTATCATTAGTCATTACTGACAAAAGCCTGGCTCCATCGTCCTGACACTCACCCTTTACATATTTATAAACATTAATGAGGTCACCCCTCAGCCTCCTTTTCTCCAAGCTAAAGAGACCCAGCTCCCTCAGCCTCTCCTCATAAGGGAGATGTTCCATTCCCTTAATCATCTTTCTTGACCAGCATGTTCATGCATTCCTTGAGAATCACCATCACTCTTGGGCCAAGTCCCCATCTTGAACAACGAGCCCTTATTCACATTCATCTTACTAACTGGGATGTAATATTCTGTGACCTTTCAGACACACTTATCTGTTTACAGATATAAAATTATGGCTCTCGGTAGTAAGAAAAAAGATGCATACTTGCCCCCAGAGCCTACAACTCCATGTTGTAATCAGATCATGTCCCAAATAACTGCATGATAGATTATCTATGCATGTGTCTCAGACAATGGACAATATGACTCCAGGTAGTACCATCTGACATACTTTTATCTTAATGGAGATACTAAAGAGGTCTATGAAGACTTAGAATTTAAACCATGAATAAACAATTCATTAAAAATTAATGATCTAAATTAATGATGTCTCCAGTATAAATGCATTAGGACATCAGATACCTGTCTTAATGTCTGATTTACAAGGTAATAAAACATCCCAGAACTAAAGTCAAGCTAAAGGATAATTTAAATAAATGCAAGAAATCCACGTCAAGGCTTCTGCAGGCCTTCATTTTAGAGGATAAAAATGCCAGTTACTTAGTATTGCTGCAGTGTTCAGGGCTGGCAATATAACAGTCCCTCTTTGATATTTCATTTCCAATTTGAATTTAGAGGATATCTTTCATATGCTACTGGCATTTCAGCTACCTTTCCATCTGAGGTATAAACTGTTCCCCATATGCCTTCGATACATTGCCATAGCTAAGCAAAAGCATTTTGCTGAAAATCCCTCTCAATGAAATTTCATATGACATCCATAAAAAAATATGTCCATAGGAATCCTTAAAAAAATATGTCCATAAGAATTTTCAAGTGTAGATAGTATCAAACCATTCTTTATCCTCTTTTTTATGTTAGAAACTTCAAGAACTGCACACTACCAAACTGCTTGTAAAGCAGGCACCTGGCCTATAAAGATCTCCTATTCCCCCGCCCCCCAAAGTGTGTGCACACAAGACAACAGCTGAAGATGACAATCAGATATTAATAATCAGAATTCTGAGAAACCTCAGAAACGAAGCTGTATATATAACAATTGTTAAAATAGCCCATGCCTGCTTTAAGAGTGACAAAGATAACAAGAATAGTCAAAACATCTAGCTTTGTATTAATACAGTTTAAGATAATGTAGGTATTCCACAGGAGGCCCAAGACTAAACATATCCTGACCCAGCTCCAAAGAAGCTTCTTTCCTTAGGAAACCCACGTATGTACTTATCAAGATTCCTAACAGATTTTAGAAAGCACATGGAGTATCTGCAAACGCCTGCCTCAATTCTCAACATATTTTTTCAGCTCTTTTAACACTGTGGTTACTTACATGTTGGGTTCCATCTTGGGATATTAGTGCTACTTGTTGACCTAGTCCTGACTGAGTAACTGTAGCAACCTGTGCAGAAATTACATCTTCTCCCTCTACACCTGTCACATAGGTTATCTGGGAGCCTTTGAGAACATCTTCACCTTGACCTATTTGATACAAAGAAGGCAAGAGGATAGTTTAAATGCTCTAAATGCTGCCAGGAAAGCAAACAACAAGGATTAAGTGCCAGCCTAGTTTGAAGGTTTTACACACTCCAGTAGAAAAATTTTAGTGGAAAGATGAGAAAAATAAAAGAAGGAAAGATACCAAAAGCAAGTCAGAAAGCCTGATGTTTTGGGCACATGGGGTATAATCTTTTAGCAGTAAGTTTTAACACACATAAATACTACACATAAAGAAAATATACATTTAGTTTATAAACAAATATTAAAATGGTGACAACATTTCTAAATCATTCATTAAATGTTAACCTCTTCATACAAAAGGCTCCATGCAAACACAGCTGGAAGCTTTTTGAAAGTTATTAATTAACAAACATACAGAAGAACACAGTGATGCCTTTGTGTGAAGATTTAAGTAAGTTCATGATCTTAATAAATGTTTAACTTCAGCAAACGAATCTTATCATTGCCTAAAAAAAGGAATTAGACTATAGCAAATCTGCTTGAGGCATTCAGTGCAGTTTCCCACATGCAAGTACTAACACAACTTTTCTGACCAAAACAGTTTGCACATGTATTTCCTATCTTCAGTCACATCTAAAAATCAGTTTGACAAGTGGTATTTGTCCCATCACAGTACTTCCTTCAGTCTGATCTTTTATAGTCATAGGATTCAATACTTAGGATACCATGACAAATGGATACTAAGGAGTACTGCAGAACAAGCTTATTTTCATCTTTGCCTCTAGGGCAGTTTACAGGAACTGCAATTAACCACAGCAAAAGCAGCACAGTATCAGGGTGCTGCAAAGACAGATTTTCCTTTTCTCAAAACAGTACCTTTACTCCTACACAAAAGACTGTCACCAACCACGGTGTTATTCATACTCTTAGAAAAATCCCTAAGAAAAATCCAGTAGATTGCAAACATAAGCATTTTAGATTCTCTAAGGTCACACAGAATCACAGAATTCTAGGGTTGGAAGGGACCTCGAAGGATCATCTAGTCCAACCCCCCTGCCAGAGCAGGGTCACCTAGAGTCCATCACACAGGAACGCATCCAGGCGGGTTTTGAATGTCTCCAGTGAAGGAGACTCCACAACCTCTCTGGGCAGCCTGTTCCAGTGCTCCGTCACTCTCACAGTGAAAAAGTTTTTCCTGATATTCACATGGAACCTCCTATGCTCCAGTTTGCATCCATTGCCCCTTGTCCTATCATTGGTCATCACTGTAAAAAGCTTGGCTCCCTTCCCACATTCATGTTTATAGCAGATTTGCTGGGACTGCAACTCAAATGTCTCTCTTATCCTCAGGACTGCTATAAATGGGTTTATGATCCAGTCAATTACTCTCTCAGTTTCTGTTTAGAAGTTGCCTACCACACTAAAAAGTCCAACAAAGAAGTTAAATAACTTCATTAAGTACTTCAGATTTTTATCTATGCTTTCAATTCCTTGGTTATAAGAAAACCAGCAAAATGTTATCCAGCCGATTTTTTTTACAAGAAGTTCAAAGACTGAAACTCTAACCTGGAGGTGGCTCAAAAAAAGCCTCTTGTTCTTCCTCAATGGGCTCTGTGTCATTGTGTGCTGTCCGCTTGTGCATAGCGAGTGTAGAAATCTGCTTGTACGTTTTCCCACAGTGATTACAGTTATATGGTTTGGAATGAGTATGTACAACATGATGTTTGTATAAACTGGAATACTCTGTAAAACGTTTATCACAACCAGGAACTGTACAGACATAGGGCTTCTCCCCTGAATGGAAAAACAAAAGAGATAAAGAGAACTTTATCCAGGATGCACTGAAAAAAATGTCAACAAATGGCACTTAGTGACACACTTTCATTACCAACCACACTTCAATTTCAAAGGCAACAGTGCAGCTCAGTCTCACAAAGTTTATCAGTGCGGCCTCTCACTGTCTTTTTATAAAAAACTACTGACACTAGAAGTTGGGCCCTTTTTTCTCCCACCTAAATCATCCTTCTGATGAAGACAGACGATACAGGCTGAAAGCTGTGAAGTCAGTTTGGCACTGCATGAGAATTTTTTTTTGTCTTATTTAAGAAACAGCTCACAACAAAGGCAAGTTCCAGAACCATATTAAGGATTTAGCCAATGCCCACTGAAGAAAAGGTTTTCCATTAATTCTAAAGAACTTTATATCCAAACCAAAGTTGTTCTGCCTTGACAGCAAGGCAGGAAAACCTAACTGCTTAACTGTCATCAGCCACAGGGAGGTGAGGCCCAAACAAAAGCACCAAGCCAGGTCATATAAACATGACTATACCCAATTACAATGAACCAAAACAGTGTTCACAAGAATGACAGCTCTCCCAAGCAGATTCCACTTCAAAATACGAAACAACACTCATATACCTGTGTGTATTCTCACATGATTCTTGTAATTAGTTGCACTGGCAAAAGCTCTCCCACATCCTGGCTCTGTGCAGTAATAAGGCCTTTCGCCTGTATGTGTCCTGATGTGAACCTTTCTAATATTAGATGTTGTGAATGACCTGCCACATCCTTCAAATGGACACTTAAAGGGCCTTTCACCTGCAAAAAAAGAAAACAAAAGGTATACATGCAAAAGTTATAAAAGAACAAAAATCCTAAGTTATAGGATTCAGTTCATAGATTCCTATTCAGTTAGACTGAATGTAGGCATCTAAAGATACCTAATTCTCTTTTAGAGTCCCTCAGTCACAAATACCATGAACATGCCACTGTAGAGTGTTTTACTCTTTAGCCAAAACTGGCAAAATTCGGGAAAATCGTACAATCTGTAAGCTAAATTATGAAGCATTTAGATTAGTACTTTATGATGTATAAAACAGACTCAGGTGCTTGGATTAACTTCCACATTATCCATATTCTAACATGTATTTAATACCCTCCAGTTCATACACACATTATCCAAAACAAGTGTATCATACCATTGGTACATTCATCAAATAAAAAAATACCTTCACGATTTAGCATATAACCAAGATACAAACGGATTCATAAAACTCATTACAGAAAACAAACTTACATGAGAAGAACCAACTTTTTTAAAGAGAGACAGCCCTGAAAATCAAGTTTCAAAGCCCAAAATCCAAGCAATCTCAAATACAGGTTCTTTTTAAAGTAACTCTATTCACATAACAAATTTAAGCACAATAACTTACATGATTGCACCAAAACATTTCACCATGAACATTAGATAAAGCCAACCCCTGTCTAATACCCCAATGCCCCTGATTTTTCATATCTACCAAAGCACACAGAGGGGGAGAGTGAAGGGGGTTGGTTAACTCTGGAGAAGAGTGAGCCGCCAGACCTGCTATCCTGTTGTAATTTTGCACTTCCTAGAGCTAAGTACATTCCAACCACTGCACTGCTTTCCAAAGAGAGAATCTGAGAGCGAGAGGGAGGATTACCTCTACAGATGCATTAAGTACTTAAGAGACAGAAGTAAAAAACGAAGTCCTGATAGAGACATTAATACCACAAAACTCCAAAGAAGTTAACTCCTTGGCAGAGGAAACTATAATTCACTCCTCAGGGCAGCTGTTTCGGAAAGGTTGTCAGCTTCCTACCAAGGCAGTGTGTGTATTAAGGGCACACGCCTCAGTGTTGTGTTACCATGACTCCCCTAATCCTTGCTTCAGCACAGGACCTCAAATCATGCCTGAAGGGAGCAGGCTTGCAGAGTCGACCCCGCCCAACAACAGACCCTGCATTAGAAACCAAAACAGATTGCTCTTAAAGAATGCCCGCAAGAATGTCATCCGACCGGTTGGGTGGTGAAGCCAGCCTTTTAAATTTCTAATGTGCTTGTTAGAAAAGCGACCTGTTTCTAGGTAACTGAGATTTCTAGCACTGGAAATGCAAAGCAAGTCAGGAGTCTTCAAGCTCTACCCCACAGCAGCTCTGAGGAACCATCCACACCAGCTTTTCTGGTACCAGGATAGTATATCTGGGCAAGTCATGGAGGAAGCAGAGGCAAGCATTTGATGGCAACTGAAACTGAGACTTGACTGCCACTGGAAGAGAGGGAAAAATCACTTTTGGCTAAAACAGACAGAAAATGAAGAAAGCGCTAACCCTGCTCTATGTGACAAGGGAACGAGAAGGTTTCAGAGCCATGGCAGAGAGTGGGCAGAGCTCAGACTTGCCTCCATCGGGTGCACTGTTGCAGCTTGCATAGGGTATGAGAATACACTACTCCATCCATCTGCACAAAGGACTTGGTGTAATTTTCTTCTCATTCTTTGGTTTCCTGCAACTACTCATAAATGTAAAAAAAGACACCCCTGAACTCTGGTCCCTGGACTGCGAGGAGTCTACTATTGTTTTATTAATATTCAAATGGATAAATGGTTACATAGGGCTGACTCAAGTCTTTTGTCTCAACTGCTAAATTAGATTAAAGCGATTAAACTACTATATAACTTCTATGGCCATAAAGAAGTAAAGACAACAGTCTACAGCTAATCAAGTTGTTGTCCATATGACAGAAATGTTTCAGTCCATAGTCTGTACTTGATGTACAACATAACAACGTCAAACAGTTCTCTTCCACAACTGAAAACAGGTTACACATCTGTCTTCATCCTGATGACTGATTTAACATTGATAGCATAAATCCCAGCAGACTGTCTTTGAATACATTAGTCCAGGAAAGCAGAATTATCTCAATATAATCTTGAGGTTTTATAATTTTATTGCCTTTTATTGTTCTTTTCAACCTGAGAAAAACCTGTTTCTTTTGTTCTTTTTTTTTCTTTTTCACTAAGATTCAGAAAGTTCAGTGGAAAAACTTGTCAGTGTGCTAAGTGGGCAAACAAATATACTTAATGGAATGGGTTAGTAAATGATAGCTTATTCTTCCTACATTTAAGGTGGTTCTTTTTTTTTTGAGATTTAGGCACAAAGGAGATATTGTGTAAATTTGCACACGTCTGTGTACCCAGAGTTTTGTGGAATGTAGTATATGCTCTCTAGAATTTATTTGTGTTTTGGCTGTCAAATGCATCTTTTTTTTTTTAGACAAAATGTAAGACATTTAGACAAAATGTTTATGCATTAGGAAGTTTTAATAATGGTTTTCTATGATATTTTTGTTCATTTTTATGCTGCTGAAAGAGAAGGGAAATCATGATAACAACAAACTCAGAACTATCAACCTTCATGAAGCTAGCATGCAAGTTATCTTAAAGCACCAAAAATTAAGAACACTGATGTAATTTCTAAAAGGCAAGCCATATTACTGAGGGAAAGTTCTTTGTTCTGTTACATTTGCAAATGAAACTGTAAAGGCACCAGGTGACTCAGTGACAATGTAAGCGATGCACTGCTAAAAGTTAGTGCATTTGCAATAGCAGTGTGAATGCTTAAGCACTTTTTCCAAGAAAAGCATGCTGGATTTGCAGTAAACGCTTACCATGCTGAAATGCTGTTGAGCTCACTGGGCTTCAGAAAAAGAATATACACAGGCTGATTTCGTAAGTATGAAGTCACAGAATGATTGAAGAAAAAAAAAATAAATCCACCTAAATTAATTAACAAAACAAAGAAAAAAGGTGGTAATAGTACCTGTGTGGGTTCGGATATGTTTCTGCAGGTCTCCTGAAGTCTTGAATGATTTGGTGCAATTTTCTTCTGTGCACCGATAAGGCTTTTCACCAGTGTGTGTTCGGACATGACTTTTTAACCCATAACCTGAAAATCAGAGAGGATGTTAAAATAGCATAAACACAAAATAAGGATACTCAGAAACCATCACCATCAAAAGCTGTGCTTGCCATTCCAATCAGGAAGCTCCCTGATGAGTAAAATTTGCTCTTTCACTCTTAACAAGCTCTTCATTCTACCATACAGAGCAGCAGAACTCTAGGTGCAGTTTAGAAATTCTTTCATCCTTCATTTATGAAGAAAGTACACTTCCATAATGCTTCTCTTTCTCTTCAAAAGGATAAACTAATGGTGAAAATGTGTACAAATATTTATTCAGTCTTCTGAGGAAGCTGTATGCACTGTATTCCACCTACTTTTTATTTCTTACCACTACTCTCATCAAAATGACATTTAATTATTTGTTCATACAAAAATCAGTACCATTAATGAAGTCAGCAGTTAAAGCTCTATTGCAAGCCAGGCTCTAAACTCTACTTAAAACCATATTATTAACATCATCATGTATATGGGTGCCAACTGGCAGCAGTCATGGACACTCATTCCCTTTAAGGTTACTTTTAGGAATTCATCATCATCAAAAACTCTACCAGTCTAAAGTGAGCTTTGAATCAGGCCCTCTGTAAATTATTTTGCAAAGTGCATTTTACCAAGATTTTCCTTTCTGCACTTCCCTGAATAGATCATGACTAAAGAACCCTGACACGGCCATTTAAAAAAATGAACTTGAACTTTACTTGTGTCCACAAGTGTTGTATGTATTTCTACAAAATAAAGTAACAGTCTGTAAGCAGATGGCATCTGCTTTAGCTTCACAGTGTGTTCTCCTTAAAACAGCTGAAATTTCTGTTCTTGATGTTTTTAAAAACACAAAGCATGTCTACCAAGCTGAGCATTATTTCATTCTTACTTCTAAAATAAATTCAATTTCATGATCCAACGCAAGAAGAGTTCTTAATATTTAAACTGAGAGCATTCAGTAATTAACTTTATCAAAGGTAGGATTGCTGAACTACAGTGGTACAATGCCTCTGACAAAAAATATGGTATTAATAGAGAAGCAGCTGTTTATAATCATAGCTTGGTCTGTTGCAATGGAAGAGAATATTTCATTATGTAGTTTTGAAATCCCTTTACAAACACTATCCAATTAAACTCAGGTGTAACCCTTTCAGTTTGCCTTTTGACTTCTCATGTGCATTTGTTTTGCTTGTTTCTATTCAAAGAAACAGTATTAAATGTATTAGATCAGATGAAGTTATGTTAAAACCTAAAAACTAACTTTTCTAAGCATCATACTAATTTACATTCAAAGTAATAGAATAAAATTGGAAACCAGTTTTGCTCTTTCACTTTTTTCTATGTTTCATTCTTCATAATTGCATTTTGCACAATCAAATTAAATCTCGGTGAAAGCATCATTTATGGAACAGAGCAGTCAGTATGAAATGTAGAGTTCATTTCATGAGAAATGTCACTGATAAAAATCCAATAAGTAACACTTAAAACAGCATCTTCCATCAAAGTTCCTTTCAAATTTGGAGCAGAAGAGCAGGTATTTACCTCTAGCCAACAGGTTCAGCTTCTTATTATCACCTCATTTAACTCATACTATTAGTTTCATGTTAAGAAAGGCTTATTTTTTCAACATAAAAATTCAACTGTAGCATGACAGGTGAAGCGTAAGTGTTGCGTGTTTCACTTCATTCCTCCTTCAGTAAATAAAATTCTGTGTCTGTTCTATGTGCTACACTAGCTGAAATGATTACTTTTTTTGCAGTTCTCCCAACCAAGTTCT
The DNA here is from genome assembly GCA_013398125.1 of Aegotheles bennettii. Lineage (NCBI taxonomy): Eukaryota > Metazoa > Chordata > Aves > Caprimulgiformes > Aegothelidae > Aegotheles > Aegotheles bennettii. Next base: position 477,105 of record VZRW01008591.1, on the reverse strand, counting down.
TTACTTTGCAGTTTAAAAAAGGCAAAATTAAAAACTTACTTTATACAGAGATAAAAACTAACAAGCAGGAGGAGCTAGTCTACAAAAGATTACCTGTTGCAAAGGCTTTGCCACATCCAGGATGTTCACACTGATACGGTCTGTCCCCTGTATGTGACCTTTCATGCACCTGTCAAGACATCCAATACTCTGACTTAATGAAATGTTGTATCTGATTACTTCAACACAGAAACAGTTCATTCTCAAAGACAAGATCTTTTATTTTGCTACCTAAGATTCAAGTGTCTTCTTTTTAAGTCAGTGATTAAAAAAAAAAACAAAAACAAAAAAACAGTAGCAATGTTTTCCCTAACCTTTGCCTGGTGGAAAAGGACCTGGGGATGTTGGTTGGTAGCCTGCTGAATATGAGCCAGCAGTTGTCCAGGTGGCCAATAACATCCTGGCTTGTGTCAAAAATAGTGTGGCCAGCAGGACTAGGGAAGTGATCACCCCCCTGTAAAGGCACTGGTGAGGCTGCACCTCAGATACTGTGTTCAGTTTTGGGCCCCTCACTACATGAAGGACATTGAGGTGCTGGAGTGCGTCCAGAGAAGGACAACGACGCTGGTGAAGGGTTTAGAGAACAAGTCTTATGAGGAACAGCTGAGGGAACTGGGGATGTTTAGTCTGGAGAAAAGGAGGCTGAGGGGAGACCTTATCGCTCTCTACAACTACCAGAAAGGAGGTTATTGCAAGGCAGGCGTGGTGTCTTCTCCAAAATAGCAAGAGATAGGACAAGAGGAAATGACCTCAAGTTGTGCCATGGAAGGTTTAGATTGGGTATTAGGAAAAATTGCTTCACTGAAAGGGTTGTGAGACACTGGAACAGGCTGCTGAGGGAAGTGGTTGAGTCACCACCCCTGGAGGTATTTAAAAGACACGTAGGTGTGGTGCTTAGGGACATGGTTTAGTGGTGGACTTGGCAGTATTAGGTTTACGGTTGGACTTAATGATCTTAAAGGTCTTTTCCAACCAAAACAATTCTGTGATTCTGAAATTAAAGATGTCTCTTTCCAAGGTCTAACGTGATCCTTTCAGTCAGTTTCGTAAAAAAACATTTCTGTATATACACACAATGTTGGCATCATGCAACCACATTAAAGACAGTGTGCAAACATGCTGCAGAGCCCACTCTTTACCTGATTTTTTGACTCCACTGAGCACTTCTAATGATCCTCTTATATTGTATGAAACCTTTACAGCAAGGACACCATTTTAAGACATGATCCGTAGAGTCAATTACTCACTGACTTCAGAGTGTTTCATCAGAGACAAGGTAGCACTACAAGTTTACCTCATAGGTGATTATCTCATCCTAAACTGGATTGTGAACAGCTTTACACCCTTACTGTTTCAGTAATTTCTTTACTTAATTTAAAAAAGGAAAAGGAATAAGGAGTTGCCACCTGTAATGAAAAGATGTTCTAGCTTTGAATGCTGGATTGTTTTGAAGAGTTAGATTTTGTATTATGATGATAAAATCTTTCAAAAATTGGAATTCTTTCATGATCACTTATACAAGTCAAGTAGATAAAGTGAACATTGGATTTCAGAATTTCTGTGACACTACTGATAGAAACTATCTCAACAAGAAATTTCTTACATGCTGGCAATATAGGAGCCTAACATGATCCCACACCTGCATCTATCCAGAACTAAGCAAAATCAGCTGAGCACCTGGGACAACCAGTTATTGTAAAATCAAGCCAATAAACATTTGACAGAACAGCACCATTGTAACTGGCTCTCTGTTAATTTCTGTTACTTTTAACCATATAATCTATCAAAAAACCCCATGCCTGCAAAGTAGCAACACTCATTTTACATCTCATCACCTTAAGATGGTGAGCTGTTGTGTACAGTTTTCCACAACCATCGTAATCACAGCGAAAGGCTTTTTCTCCACTCTGCTGAGATTTTGCAGTCACTCTTGTTCCATGTCCTTGCAAGACAATCTGAAGTTAAAAAAAACCAAAACACCATTAAAAAAACCTTGCCACAATGGATCAGCAAAGTCATGCGCTTCATTTTTACATCAAGTTAGAGCTGATTCTGACAGGTTTCTCTTGTCTCTCTTTGCTATGCTATGTATTTCTCAGTCTTCAATAACTAAAAAACCTAAAAAGCATACATTCTGATGAAAGGAAAGACAGTAACTGTAAAATATACTCATTTGTAGCTAGCAAAGTTAAAAGCATGCATTAATTAGCCAAATAACAACAAAAATAATTTGAAATATAAGCCAAATGGTAAAGTGACCAAATTAGTAGGCAAAAGAGGCTTAGATTATGTCTAAGGGACTGGATCTGTTCCTAAGGGAAATTAGCCATAAATCAGACCATCTTCAAAGACAAGTTCATGCAAAGGCCAAACAATAATTAAATCTACTTATAATGAACACTTTTTTAAAATAAAGGAAAGCATTTTGTACTTTGATCAAAACACATGCATCACTGGCAAACTAATTGGAGCAATTTGAGATAGGTTCTACTTTCTTTTCTGGCATGATGCAACAGGAAAATATGCAGAATAGCTTTATGATGCAACTTAAACCCCTTTTAAAGGCTTCTTCATACACTAATATGCAAGAAGCATTCATACCAACTGAAGAAAGAGGCAGAAGCCAAAAAGTAAACATTTTGATACAACTGTATGCAACATAATCAAGACTATTTTAAAAGGTCTGTCCTTATTTGAAACCATCCCCATTTCCTTATGGATCCAAATCTATTCTGAATTGCCAAAAGAACATTTCATAGAATGGATGAGGTGGGCAGGCACCTCTGGAGCTCTTTTAGTCCAACGCCCCCTGCTCAAAGCAGGGTCAGCTGCAGCAGGTTGCTCACAGCAGTATCCAGATGGGTTCTGAGTATCTCTAAGGATGGAGTGAAGGCTACCCTCAGCCTTCACATTCCCAACTAATTGTTCTTGGTAAGCATGAGGTCCAGCGGAGTGTTTCACCTTGCCAGCTGCTCAATAACCTGCTTTAGGTTGTCAGTTGCCATCTCTGAACTCCAGAACAGATGGGTATTTCATGTGCCCTGTTGTGGTGCACTTCCAGCTGATGGCGAGGTGGTTAAAATTCCCCATGAGGACCAGGGTCTGTGAATATGAGGCTTCTTCCAGTTGTCTGAAGAAAGCTTCATCATCTTCCTGATCAGGCACTCCGTAGCAGACAGCCACCACAGTGCTGCCCACACTGGTCTGCCAGCTAATCCTGACCCATCAGCTCTTGACTGGCTCATCACCCAACCCAAAGCAGAGCCCAGTGCAGTCCTGCTGTTCTCTCCTCTCCTTTCCCACCTGGCCTTATTAAACAGCCTGTATCCATCCACTACAGCACTCCAGTCATCTGAACTATCCCACCACATTTCCCTCATCCCAACAAGAGTGCAGCCCTGCAACTGCACATAGACCTCTAATTCCTCATTCACATAGATCAGAGATTTGATTGAGAACAACTTTCCTATGGATTCTTCAGGGAGGATGCCCCCTGTTACCTTCAGACTGTTCTTAAGACTAAAGATACAAAGTTGAATACGAAACTTTTAATCAACTAAGTACACCACTTTAAAAAGCTTCTCTGCAACCATGGAGAAAAACAACCTCATTAATCAAGAAACCCATTACTAATACTATTGTTTAATCTATAATATCATGAATCACAGAAGTCACTTTAATACATTAAGGATCACAAAGACAACGCTTGGTTGAGCACCTGCACTTAAGCACTGATTTGTTTTTTCTGTCAGCAAACCTGCTAGTATTTCTGTGTTGTTTCAGCATATAAAATTATGCATACAGTTGCAAAGATCTGCTATACCACTAAAGTATGCCAAGGCTTAAAAGAAAATTAAACCAGTTCTGTAATCAATGTGTGAATACCTGTAATAACATAATTTCTTATAATACACAATATCTGTAATGACATAATTTTACCAATATTAAGATTGATACAAAAGGAAGGTGGAATAAAACAAACAGAACACTTAGGAAAAAATTCAGTTGAACATCATGAGCCCGTGTTTGTTCAAACAACTGTTTGCAGAAGTGTTTCTTCACAATACATTAGTTGGTATGACTTGAAGATTAAGAATTCAGTTAGTATTATCATTCAACAAGGACAGATACAGTATCAAAATTACTGTTCTTAATAGACAATACACTCTAAAGAAACTAAAAACTTCAGATGTTAGGAAGCACAAAATGAGAGCAAATAAATCACTTTTGTAATAATGTGAGAGAGAAATTGTGTACTTCAAAATACTTTAAATAGACAAAATTAAAAAAAAATAATCCTAATTTTAAAAGAAATCACAAATGCATCCTGAATTCAGACAGGTAACACAGCAGAACAACAAGGATAACAAAGATCTCGGATAGTTTTTCTATATTGTATACATACAAACTTCAGTCATATGATTCTCCTTTTATAATGAACAGACGGGCATGACAGGTTTGAAAGAAAATAGTGTGGATATCCATTTGGGCATATGTAGTCTTTTGTTCACATGTAGAAATCACAGAGAGGTTTTATGCTTTTTTTCTTCGGCGAAAACCCTAACCACATGCAAGTTTGGATGACTGCATATCAGCATGACATCTGTTCTGTTCTTGTGTTACCTGTGGACTTCAGAAGTTTATGAATACACACTTATTTAATCACTATATCTAAATATGAGACTATTTTATGCCAAGTAATATATTGCTTCAGAACAAGTTACAAGTAGGTTTCTGCTTAAATCAAGATGGAAATGTGATTAAGATTTTCATAGATAATTGATAGGTTTGGGACCCTTCAGCTGGCCAACCAAAATCACCTTGTAGGGATCAGAATTTGAGACTAAGCCTCAATACATTTTGAAATATCAGATCTTTTTTTGTTTGGAACATATAATGCTCCATAAGGTTGGCACATTTCCATATGGCATACGTTGCCATACATGTAATAAGATAAAACAACCTCCAGATTCACTTTGCTTTGGCGCTAACGCTGAAATCAACATGTAACTGGATACTGGTTAAAGGTCATTTTGCTTAACAGGCTCTTATTTCCAGGTAAAACCAACCAAGGTCTTATCTTACTCTTCCTCAAATTTTGCATTTTGTTAGAGTTGTATCCCTATTCCAACCTACAAGTGTTCAAATGCAGTAAATGTCTTTATTTCATTTTATGGAGTATATTCCAATACCATAAATAATGCACGTATTAGCTAGTTGCTTTTTGCAGTGTCATATCACAGAGGCAACAGTGGAGCACCTGTGGCTTTAAATATTTTGGGATGTAGCTTTTTAAAAAATATCAAGAATAGAGAATTTTGAGGTAACTGTCAGATGTGAGCCTATAATTCTTCCTTTCACAGATACTGTATTTTACCTTGGAAGGTAGTTTTCCTCCTTGTCTAGCTCAGTGTCTCTTAAATTAAAAAAGAAAAACAGGGCTTCTGTGATCAAACGTTTCTCAGTGCAATGACTTTTCTATTTTTGATTTTGTCATTTGAACATGTGAGGGTACAGACGTTTCATTATTTTTTTATTGGTGGTCATAATTTTTAAAGCCCAGAATGTGTTTTGCTTTGTCTTTTCCTTTAATAAAATATGTTATAATGACAAATACCACTCTCCTTACATAATTTTATGGCTCCCAGGCAAAAAAAAGCTTGAGACTTTGTAAGTTGCACCTGTATGTTCCATTGCCCTTGGAACGTTTAAGTTTAAATTTTCACATTGAAAAGGTTTTTATGTTTCTATGTACTAACACGAATACAGGAAAATAAATAGAAGCATTTTTCTGCTTCTTTAAGCATTTACTAGGAGCAACAGTCTTATCTACTGATTACTTACAAAACCTGCAATAAAAGACAGACTCTTAACAAGGCAAGTGAAATCAAAATAAGTCACCAAGGAGAGAACAGCTCCAGACATATGCCTGGAATTGTCTCTCCTAAGAAGAAAAGAATTCATTAACTGAGTCAGCATTCCTTTTGCTTTAGGGACTATAAAAAGTCAGTTCATTCTCTGGAAAAGAACATCTGAAATATTTACCCCCTTACTGATTAAATACTCAGGTCAGCTTGAAAAAAATCTTAGAAATCCAGTATTATTTTTAATTACCTTTTAATAGAAAAAAAACCTCAGAAACAGTAGGTATTAGAAGATCTTTATAAAATCCTGTGAAAGGATCCTGTATAAAGAAAGAAAATATGGTCTATCTGTATAGGTTTGAGATGCAAAATTCCTGAAGGGTAGAAGCAGACTCTAGTTCATGGCTACACAGGACTATCTATCATGCATGTTGCTGAGCAGAGAAGACAGAAGAAATAGATACATTTAATTATTTTGTACTGGGCTACATACCTGCATTTTTTTATCTTGTTCATTTTCACCTATCATTCCTGTACCACTAACACTGTCATTTCCATCAATAGACACCTGAAAAACAAAGTTGAAATGGGGAAACAATTACAGGTTATTTTTATTCATCTGGAAAAACAGAGGGTTACAGGTAGTTACTGAGGGCTTATTATTTCACAGCTCTCTAGCTCCCTCTTGAAACATGGTTATCCTGTACTACATTAGCCTACCTGAAAATCACCACTTGTAGCACCTGCATTATAGAATAGGTAAAGTGAGCATCTGAAAGTTATCTTAAAACAAGGTAGGAAAGACTGCAAGAACCAAGTATGTTAATAGACTGACAAAATTATTAAAATAAATTTATCAATACTGAGTTTTGACAGAAAAAAGAGAAAATGTTTACTTCTTTTATAATAAGGATATATGTGTGTGTCTCTGTTAAACAGAATTTACTTGTTTTGGACAACACAAATCCTTTGGAATCAAAATGTATTCCAACTCAATTGTGTTCCAACTCAATGTGTTCCAACTCAATTTGAAATACTCAAATTACAATACCTAAGCAAAGACTTGTGTATTGCTCCATAAGTTTATTTTTAAAAACAGTGTACAGGAGTCTATTGATGCTTTCCAAGGAGCTTATAAAAATATTAATTTGAAATTTTTATTTAAATAAAAATATAATTGCTCAGTCTAAAAAAAAAAAAATCACCAGAAACTCTCTCACATACATCAGCTCAAAGAACAGTGTCTTCCTAGTCACTGTAGAAAAAATAACTTAAAGTATACTTTCCCATTCCTTAATTGCCTCTGTATTGAACACAGGCCATCACAATACTCTGCATCCATTACACTCGAGGCTGAGACTGATGCACCTAAATCTAGTCCAAGTGATTTTATTCTTCTCTGAAATAATTTGGCAGGAACCCTACCTCAGTTGGTATGCTTATGCCCTTTCACTAAGGGGGTCATAGTAGGCTCCTGAGAACGTTAATGGTTGTGTAAAGTATCTTGCTCCAACATTTCGCTTAAAGTCTGAAGATGAACTTGTCCCATAAGTGGTTTGCAGACTGTACGTACGATCTTGCTAAATTAGACAACTGTGAGCAATATACTTCTGGCAACTTTGAGCTAAAACAGTGAAGAGGAAAGTGCCCAAGCAGAGGCAAGTTTACATTACAGAGAGACTGCAAAGCGAATCCTCAACCAGGTGCTTTTCTTTTAAAGGAAACAATAGCCATTTTGGGACCTTCTTCTGCAGAATTTTTGAAGGGAAGGGAGAGAATGTGCACAGAAAAGAGACTTGAATCACTTCATTCTGAACTTCCCATTGTTTGTTGAGAAAGAAACTGCTGACATGAAATTAAAAGTTCATCAGTGCCACTGGAAACAAATGATCTGAAAGGAATGTGTATGCGCATGTGCAGCCATACACAAATCCTAGGAACTGCACTTTTCCAGCAGCTGGGATGTCGCAGGAAAGCAGCTTATGGAAGTATGTGTCATAACCTCTTCACAATTCCATTACGTATCTTCTGACCTTATGTTCACTGAGAGCAAATACCACTTTTTTCCTTGGTTGCTTTTGGGAGAAAAGTATCATTGACTTAGCCCCAGATTAAGAGGATTCTAATTAATATGCTTACATGTGCCCTGCAAGATGTGGGAAAGTAGTACTATGCCTAAAGGAGAAGCAAGAGACAATGAAACGCATACATGTTCCACCAGTTCCAGTGAACTTCTCTGTAGTCTTCTAGGATCTCTTTGTACAAACTCTGTTACAGAGTTTCTACACTGATCTTGAGCAGCCTACTGATCTTTGTGACTTCTGCCTGTTATGTAGAACAGGAGAGCACAGAAGAACGACCATTCTCCACATCTGCCTTTAGAATTTTATTCACCCTTTTAAGTTTTGAAGAGAAAACTTTCAAAGTTAACAAAAAAAGCAAGACACCCCATTTTAAACCTCTTTTTTGCAGTATTGGGAGAATTCTGAAAGGATTCCAAGATCTTTCGAGTTCCTCCTAAAAGACTGTCTTAGATTCTAAAGAAAGATTTAGTCTGCCTTCAATTAAGAACATAAGAACACCTATACTTAGTCAAACTTAAGGTCAATCTAGTGCACTATTTTGTTTCCAACAGCAGCCAGGAGCAGTTGCTAGAGAAGACTAAGGGAACAGGCCAAGCATACAGTGACACATTCCCAGAAATACCCTCCCAACCGCCAAGCAAATTGTGGCTTAGGAACTTCCTGAACTAGAAGTCATGTGTTTCAACCTAATAGCCATGGAAACATTTCTCTTTCATTAATTTATCTAATTACTCTGTGATTCCAGGGACATATTAGCATCCACAATACCCTACAAGCAGTGCCGTGGCTTAGTGTTAAGCTATTTGAAAAAGTATTCTTCCCTTGTTTCTCTTGAACCTGTCACCTGAGAGATTCTTCTGATGTTTCCCAGTTCTTACACTGGTACAGACAATGACAAGTCACTACTCTTCTCTGTGCCACTTGAAATTTTCTAAAATTCTATCATATACTTACCTCACGTATTTCATATGTTTGGTCATTGTTGTTGCCCCTTCCTGTACCTTTTTCAATGTTCCTATACCAGTCGTTATGAAAAGTATACATTGCCTCACTATGAAGCGTACACAGACATGGAGTAGAATCACAAACCACATTTCTCCTTTTAAGAGAAAGACAGGGTTGTGATGATTGAGCTATTCTTTTCTTCTGTACTTACAACAGGTGCAATACTCAGAAACTCACTTCTACTGACTTTCTCTCAGAGGTTCTAGCAGTACCTTTCAGAATAAGGTTCTAAGATGAAAGCTTAAAGAAAATAAATAGAATTTTTCCTAGACACACACAAGTACACTACAGGAAACAAATTTATATTACAGAATTTAAAAACACATGTTGAAATAAGTAGGACGAAAAAAGCAAATTTATTTGCATTTCTTCAGTTTCTTCTTCACCTTCTCAAAACAAATTATGATTAATATAGCTCCTTGTCAAGAAGGACAAAGTTATGATTGATTTCAACCTAAATTAAGTAGTAGCTAGGGAATGTGTTAAAGCTTGTCACTACAGCTCAACTAACCTTGAATTACCTTTTATTTTATAAAGTGTTAAGGCATAGCCAAACACAACACAATCTGACTCGCTCTCTTGGATCTCCTCAACTATAACAGACAGAAGCAAAATTGAAAGAATAGTGTATAAGCCATTTAATTATCCTAACTGGCCTTCTCCCAGAATTTGACAACTCTCAGTGACACTAGAAGAAAGATTTCAGAATTTATTCTGCTTTTTTTCCCACAGCAATACAAGCACTGATGGTAATCATCCAGCAACACTGGGACACTGCTAAACTATAAAGTCATGGAAGTTGCACTGCCCATTATTATACTCACATCAAGCTTTACAGAAATCCAGTAAAGTGGACAAGATGAATTTTGAGCATCATACTACATTTTACTATTGAAAGTATGGATCAAAGTTTTTTCCAAACTCAGTAACTGTGTAATTGTCTATTTTACACTTCATACCATGTGTTGTCCTTGCCCAGTACACCAGGCTCCACTCGTCCCAATGCAAGAAAAAAATAATAAAGAAATAAAAATCCAGCAATAATGCCTGAATAAGAGTAATTTAACTTCTTCCTTCTTTCCAAACAATGTCCTCTCAAGAGGCCTCTTTCCAATGCTGTATTTTAGAGAAAAAATATTATTTAGTTGTCTAAATCACTTTCCAAATCAGTCTGTTTCCACATCGTTTCATTGATCAATCTTTTGTTCTTTTTATACCACACTACACACTGGAGCTGCTCATGACAGTGAAGTACTGTCATGACAATCTGATGTTATTGCTTCTAAGTATCTGAAGATTCCCTTAATTAGCATTTTAATTCTTGGATCACAATTGGCTTTTGCTGCCAAATATCTTGTGATGCTACATTAAAATATTATGGATAGAGAAAACGTTTTTCAGTATACCTTGGCTGCATACTGCTCCAAAGCACTGATGGTGTCTGGGTCAATGGCAGCATCTCCCGTATGAAGACCTGCCACTGTGCCATCAGCTTGAATAGCTAAAATGGTATCTGACTGTGGCATTTGCACCGTGTGGTGAATGTAGGCAGTAGTTCCATCCTCCAGCTGGACTGCTTGTAATGCACTCTGGTCATAACCGTCTGAGAAATAATATTACAAAGTGTTATGAAAGAAAAAGAATAGCAATGTCTGCACGTTACATGAGAAACTATTGCTGTTTAGGAAGTATCTCCTAAACTCCTATATATGTATGAAATCAATGAGAAATCTAACCACTAATACATGAGGAATATAAACAATTAAAATATTACTACGAATAGCACTGATGAAATTTTTTTCAAGAAACACCTCCCATAGCTTTATTTCTGCACACTTACAAAAGTGTAAAACTAATTTTATGTTGGTCTATATTTATTTACAAAGGAAACCACAAACACAAATATGATTTCCATTTTGTATCCACTCATAATAAAACGAAAATAATGTAACACGTACTGATGTCAGTACTTCAGATTTTAGAATTCATAATCTGATAATTTTAAGAATAAAATCATGCAAATATGCAAAAGAAACATAAAATATAGGATTACTTTTAAGGAAGAAATCGTTGTCTTCTCCTCTTAGTATTGCTGACTGTAGAATATAATTCTTGACACACTAGTTTAAACAGACTTAAAATATCTACTTGTTCACATTCTGTAGAGAAATAGTACTATTTCCAGGGCTAGTGAAATAATCTTCTGCAGAAATCAAAGTTATCATTTAAAATAAATACATCTGCATTTCTGACTGTAACCTGTCACATTTTCTGCTCTACCACCTAATGGCAAAATCATCAACAGCATGATTTTTAAAATTTAAGTTAATATCTACATTCTTTAGTTCAAGAGGGATTGATTGATTGATTCTTACCTGCTTTCTCTTCTCATTTTCACATGCAACTATTGCTGAAATCTAAGGGCTCACATTCTCTACTAACATGACATATACTTATTTTTAATATGATCCTGGGCTAAAAAAAAGTGAAATACACTGGTTTTGATTCTGTTTACAACTGTTATATGAGGCCTGAATAAAAACTGAAACAGTCTCATTTCAACAATTTCCAGATGTCACAAGTCAAAGCAACAAGTAATCTGCATTGGGAATCACACTAAATGACATCACAGTCTAAAAAGAGTACTGTATTTTACACTGCTGAGGTTCTGTTGAACTCTAATGCAATAAATCACACTTCAAAAAAACCCTACCTTTCGAAGTATGATGAATAAATGCTGTAGTTCCATCTTCCAGCTGAACTGCTTGTCCATCTTCCAGACGCAAGCTGTCCCCTGTTTGGAAGAAAGAATTACAAATCTTCAACAATAGTTTGAAAAATCCATTAGTTGGAAAGATTAAACACTATGTACTAACAGTAGGATTAGAAAGTACCAAGATCTCTTCATAACTGTTTCCATTAAAATAAAAAAAATAAGCAATTCTAATGACTGTTAATGACTTAATATTTATCAGTAATACATTACTTTAGAACGTATTTCTTGTATCATTATACTTACTACTTTTAGGCATGGGTACATGTTGGACATACGCAGCAGAACCATCTTCTAATTGAATCACTTGGCCATCCATTCATTTACCATCTGAAAAACACAGTTAGAATTCTTAAATAATATTCTGTATGAAACATCACAGTTCAAACACACAGCTGATAATTTCTGGATTAAAATATCAATAAAATATCACAGAGGAATAATGCTTGGTAAAGAGTAAACACAGTACCACTATACAGAGCTGTTAAAATTCCGGGATAAAAAAATGGAAAAGGCCTGATGTTCTGTCCAGTAGGTAGAATGCTGATATTTGGGTTGAAGTGTAAAAATCATCTCACTTTTGTTTGACTTACGTTCTGCATTTGATACCCGCATCTTATTAATAGCAGAAATAAAACTTTGTTTTATAGCATTACTGTAATACCTGTAATTCCCAGCTGGAACTGGAACTTCATAAAGATTGTACAGATTTTGCTTAACTTTACAAGACAAAGAGGTTTACAATCCAAAGACAGGGTTAAAAAGGGGAATACAATTTCAATACCAATCAACCTCTGGTCATTTGCCTACCTTTAGAATTGTGCTGTATGTAAGCAGTGGAGCCATCAGCGAGGGTAACTGCTTGCAAACTTACACCTTCCATGTTTTCTAAGTTGTCACCATCTAGCAAGGAAAGAAGTTCAAATTCACTATTACCAGCATCAAACCCTAAAATTCATAAGTTAATCACTTCCATAAACGATGACATCTCCTTAAAGCATTATATTTTCAGAAATAATAACAGGAAATAATTCCTACTTGCTTTCTGGCTTTTGAACCTTGAACGTATACTAGGATCATATGTTCAAGATTTTGCTCTGTAAACATGACAGCTAAAATGTTATTTTCCTTAACTAAAAAAGTTACAATGTCACTGAATAAAAAACTGCAAAGCTGACATTTTAGGAGAAATATTAATTAGGTCATGAGTGTCAACAGTGAAATAATTACATATATACACTTGTATTGATGATTTTATTTTGCATACTACTACCTGTAATTAATATACACAAATCTATTTAGAGTAAAGCACAGATTGAGGAAAGTTTTTAATTATGTAAAATCATAACAAAACCAATCCTAAATGACTAATCTGTTTTAAAACTCAACTTGTTTAATACATACTTAAGATATAAACTGAAGTTACAAAGTATGGAAGAGTAAAATTATAGTGAGAAAAAAGTCAGATTTTTCTATTTCCTGTTTTGGCACAGTTACTCTCCCACTACCTTAACTAAGAGATCATTTCCCTTCAGAATGAAACTAGTGAACTCAATCAATCTCAGTTAACTAAAAATAAATTTGTGTTAGATTTTTCATTTATAATATACTACGCGAGTTTTTGAGTTTTATCTGAATTTCAAACAGAAAAGACACAATAACGTAGAGGTATTTTAACCTGAAGGTTCACCTTGCACAGCTACAGCTTCTGTTAGACAAAGAGTCACATGCTGGGCCTCCATTCCTCCTCCAGAAAATTCAGTCATTCCCTGAGAGTCTCGATTTATCTGAGCTAATAACATTGTCTACCTAGAAAGAAACATAGACAGAAAATTTAAATGCAGAACCAGAACTAGTTAAAAACAATGCAATTAGATTTTTATGCAGCTGCTACAAATATTCTGTGTTACCTTCTGCATAAAGAAGATGCAATGAATGACTTGACTTACCTGGAAAATACTTCAGAGGAAAAAAAGTTATTTGAAATAGGTAAATATTATTAGCTCAATTAATTAAGCTACTAAGAACTTCAGGTAGCATCAACCATGTTTAGATTTCATTTAAATATGAATTATTCAACTAATGTATAAAGAACAATAGTGGTAATGATCAGTATAAGTAATGATATCTTTCTTCCCCAGAATTAAAATAAAGCTGACAATTCACCCGCGGTCACCCACGATAGCAGCAAGGCTTTTACTATATAAACTAAACATCTCTCCAGTGCCAGTAAGAGGTTCAAAATCTATCACACACTGGGAAATACACACTTCATTAGTACATCTGACTGAATGATCCAACTATTTCCCTAAACCTTCCAGGAATTTAAAAAATGAATAGAAAATTAAAAATCTCTTGTTGAAAATATTAACGTATCTCATGATGAAATGCATTAATGAGACAACAGGACAGTGATTGGTGAGTGACAGTCACAACTCTGTATGTATACCATAGAACCAGATATAGCCATCCCTTTGGATACTGATTTTTTACTCTCTCAGTATGGGTGATTAAGAAGTCTACTGAATCTGAAAGGCTACTACTAATTTCCAGTATTACCAGATTAAGAAGCTGTAAAGAAAATACATAGCATTGCATTTTACTAACTGGTATGTTGGCTTTCACCATGGGGGAAAAAAAATAGCAAAACCAAACCCAAAACAACCAAAAGAGTTATAGAGTTCTGCAAGCTCTTCAGTTAATGTAACATGTACTTAAATGTGGATGAAAGGGAAAAAAAAAGTCACATGGAATTGCAATCTAGGCTACACACCATTAAAGAAACTTTCCCCCCACCCCAATCTCAATAGCCAAAAGTTTTTCTTACAATAAGAAGCAGTTAGATAATCTCACAAAAAGGTTATAGATAAACAATCAAAGCTTTCAATCAAAGCTTTTAATCTTAGTATGGAGCATGGTTCTATGACCTGCCATTTTGTAATTCAAAGTTGAGAATAATCATCTCATTTTTAAAATTTATTTATGACTACATTTCTAAATAACTATTTTTACCTCCACAATCCAGAAATCTGCCTTTGAATGAGCAACTCATCAACCATCTCAAAGACCCGAGAAACTTGTGCTTATGTCAAAAATAAAGAATAACGAAAGTAAAATTGGACCATTTAGGTACTTGAGCATGCCTGCAGTATTTAAATGGTTTAGTACACTAATTTGGTAGTTGAAAATTATACCCGAGTAATATTTCCCAAATACATCCAAGTGACTTTGAACCAGACTGTTTCCTAGAGAGGGAGGCAGCTATCTAAGTTTCTTAGCCTCAACAGAGAAAAAGCTGACCCCACGCCCGGCTGCTGGAGCTCTGCTGCTTTTGAGGAGTTTTAACCCGAGTGCTGTGCGCAAAGCAGATCTGTCACTATGGTCCAAGGCTCCCCAGCTTTCAGTGTGATGGCATACCAAGCACCCACACTACCTCCTGAAATTGGACCTGGAGTCTAAATCACCTTGGCATGTGTGAGAATCTTACAGACAGTTTGCTTAGCTGTTACGAGCCCAAATAATGGAATAGATACAGTTTAATAAAGAAGTGGAAGGGGTGGCTGCAGGAAGGTTTTAAGGCTCCTGTGAAAAGTGTTTCTTCTTGCACTACATTGAAAATCTTGTAAGAAAAAAACACTACTAATTATCAGTTCACAATCCAGTAAAAAATATGCCTTCCAAGATTAAAATCCTACATGACATCTATCTGAAACATTAAAGAGATCAAAATCTAAGCTTATAATAGAGAATCTGAACCTTGAACAACTCTGAGCACTGAAAAAGAAGATATAGTTAAGATAGAAACCAAAATATAATTCAAAGGAGGTGTGAGAAATTTTTTAGTATCCAAGAGAAGATGGGAAATTCTTGGTCCCAGCATCCTTGGCAAGAAAAGAAGCCTCTATAGAAAATGAAGTCTCAAAGAGCTGTAATACAACAGAAAAAGAGAAGCTATCCAGACTAAATCACATTAATACTAGATGTTTCTGAAGAAAATGAAATAGCTAGGGTTTTGGGGTTTTTTTACTATAATCTAAGAGAGAAGAAATCGTATGAGGACATAAGAGAACCTGAGTTCAACTATTTCCTCTGCCATCTTCAAGTTAGTGACTTTGGACTAGTTACTTCTTTCCTATTACTCACTCCCCCCCATCCCAATCTCAAAACAGGGACAAAACGCTTATTTAGAAAGTTCTTTGTTCATAAACCAAAAATGGGACATGTTGTAGCTACAGGATCAGCTTAAACAACTGCCCTCAGTGTTCATGCATTGTGCAGCAAACAAGATCAGAAAACTGATGCAATTAAAAAAATAAAACCAGCACCAAAAAGTTTCTTTCCAGACCAGTTTGCAAGGACTGTTTCTCTGGAGGCACCACCGGCTTGTAGCAAGTTAAATTAAAAAATTATGGCATGAGATGTTAGTGGTGCACAGAGGCTGTCTGTCTTCTTAACTGCAAACAGTGTTCTGTAATGTCAGTGTTTTCCACTCCCTCAATTCTCAGGACACCTCATGGAAGTACCTTGCAAAGCAGCTACACTATTTCACACAGGAGAGGCAAGGCACACTGGTTCTGACTAGAGCTGTATTCTGAAACAATTCCAGCAGGGACTGCACCTCACAGGCCTTTTAGCTGGGATCTACTTAGACAGAGTACCTTTTAAAAAGCCCTCAGGATCATTAATATACTACTTGTTTTTCATATAGAATAATGCCCTTCCTCCAGAGCTTACATCTCTTCTCTCAGCTTCGGGGAAGCAGGGAGGAAGCTAGGCAGCATTGACAACTGTGAAGTCCTGAAAGTCAGAGCAGAACCAATGCTTAAAGGGTCAATGGATATTTTGGAAGAAAAAGAAATCTAATGCAAGATAAATTTAAGGGCCAAAGGAGCAAAAGTATTTGTATAAATTATTCTATGGTGTTTGTTACTGTAGTGTGGCCTATTAATAGTTAACACACACTGAAAAAAATCAGAGCGTACTGCTACACACAGCAGAACAACATTCGCTGCTTTCCTCTATTCCAGATGATCTAGATAATCATGTGCTGTAACTTACAGACTGTGCAGCTGTTTTCTCCTAATTACATACAACTCCTTTAAAATTATCCTTTCCAAAATACTCTTTTCTCAATTCTGTGTCCTTCCACTAGCTTCTTATCCCTAGCTCCATCCCTTCTCCTTGAAGCACCAGTTTCCTTCCTTAGCCAGTACTATCATGGTACCAAATTTCGAGCACATCCCTCTTCCCAAATATAATCTCATCCTTCTTGTCAAATACTCCCATGTCCACCCAAACTCCTTCTGCAACTAGTCCCCGAGTCCTCTCTCACTGCTGGTCTGCTCTATGTGTCCGTCACACTATTGTCTGTCACCTTCCTGCCTCTGTCTCACAATGGTTCATGTCCAGATGCACCTTCGAAGCACATTCCCTGCAATGGAGGTTGCAGCACTGTGGCCCTCCCAAACAGCCAAACCCCAGCTTCCACTCACTCTTTGGTGATGAAGCAGTTTTGCTGTTTCTCTGCTGTGCTGGGACGAGTACCCTCAGCCAGAAGTGCATGTGCTGCTCACTTTCAGCCTCTCTTCTTCCTCCCCAGTGGAGCAGACAGACTAACCAGACAGTGCTACGAGCTCTGAGGAAGAGGAAAGAACTAAGGCAGACAATGTTGGCCTATGTTATAGAGAAATGGGTCAGGCTACAGTGTTACTACTTCTTTTTTTCCTCTTCTGTAAGAGAGATTAAATACAGGAACAGATTGCCAAAATAGATTATGGACTCTCCAGCCTTGTAGGTGCTCAAGACTCAACTTGACACAGCCTTGGGCAACCTGGCCTCATCAGACCTGCCTCAATTGGGGCTGGACTAGATAACCTCTGGAGATCCCTTCCAACTTAAACTGTTTATGATATCTAATAATTTTGATATTGCATACATTTAAAACAGTGTCACTGTGCTGTTGGTACATAATGCACCCTGCAAGTCTAGTCTCCTATTGTAGTTTTATTCATTTGCCTTGTGTTTTTTGAAACCAGTCTGCTTTTATCAGATTTAAGTCTCTTCCCTTACCTCAGCTTTAGTCACCCTCTTCCCCACCTTTTATGCTAACTGCCTTATATGCTGCTTTCTCCTCAACTTCCACCAAATTTGTCTTCATCCTTTTTTCCAATCCCAATCTTACCAGTTTCTTTCTCTAATCCACCTCATTGCTTTTATTTCAGTGTTTGCATCACTAAGCTTTTTCTTTAAACCCTGTCTGACAGGAACTTTGACAGCAAGAACCTGGGAGAGAAAGATTTCCTTTATCCACTTCAAATATCGCACCTCATTAGTTAAATTAGTTAAAGCAGCTAAAAGCATCCATTTTTTAGGAAAATACATGAACGCTAGAGTAGGGCCTGCACGGTTGCTCAGCAAGATTCACGTATGTATATTCTGCTTAATCTCAAGAGCTGTCCTTTAGAAAAACCCAGTACAGGTTTAGTCATGAGGTACTCACTGAAGTGAAAGCTTGAGACTTGACTTTGTGAACTCTTGCAACTCTTCACGGATCATACGCAAGCTGCAGCTTTCAAAGGCATGTTAATGATGACACTTGGGAAGACTTTCACGAGTTCAGTAATGCCCATTGCATTCCTGAAATTATTAGTCACGAAAATACTCCTATGATACTCATGCAGAGAAAATCTTACCATTCTTTAAGACGGTTACAGTATTTCCCACAAAAAAACCCAGCCTGAGACAGAAAATGATGACTGAAAAATCTCTGAACTGAAAACAGTGCCTGACAGAAAGAAGCAGCAGCCAGTTGCAAGTAGTGATGCTGAACCAAGACTTGCACTGTTCATTACAAAGCAAAAGCAGTGAGTTACTGATACGCTGCTGACAAAAGCTGCACCAGCCATGTAAACCCCCACTGACAGACAGAATATGCCACCCAGCAGGGCACACTGGTACAATTCTTTATTTAAAAAAAGTAACACCACCAAACCACCACCCCCAAATTCCCTGAACAGAAAAAACTGTGAACTCCAAGTATGCTTTAAATTCTCAACACTCAGCAATCAGCGGGATGCAGGGGGAAGGCTGGTTGGCAGTAGAGGGTTTTTCATGAAGACTTCATCAAGTTGTCTATCTACAGAGCACCTCCTGCATTTATGCCTCCACTAATACTCAAACAAATCGAATCTTTTGGGTGCTATGGCTGTTTTGGAGAAAAGACACAATGTTAAAAGAGAAGGTTTTATGTAAACTCAATCTAGCAGCTGGAGACAGGAGTCTCCACTGAAAACTAGGAATCGAACAGCAAAGAAACAGCAGGTGGGATTCAGCCAGATGAAAATTAAAGCAAGAGCTGGTAGAGGGCATGCTGCCATGGAGCAGCAAGTGGGTTTAGGGCACGTGGAAACTGTGGCAGCTGAGAGGACAGCGAGGAGATCCCATGTGGTAGTGAATGTGGCAAGTAACAGCCAGAAAATAGCAGGAATCTGCTATTTAAAGAATGACTACACCACTGTATTGCTGGACAAAGGAAAAAACCTGCAGAGAGGAGCAGAAACTCCTTAGAGGAAAAAAAACCCAAGATGGTGCTTAGAGGATGATTAACAGGAAATGGAATAAAGTTTGTAACAGCAGACATGGAAGGAAAGCTACAGCTATAAAATGCAATCCAGAATGTGCAGGAAGAAAGGGCTGGGAAAGACAGGCAGGGAAACAGCTACTCCAGACATTCAGCAACCTTGTGATTGCTCCCGCTCCTTGCACAGACAGCACTGAGAAGTTTGAAACAATATCCATTTATTTCATTTGAAAATAAACATCACTCTTATTTTTAATACACTTCTAAATAATGTACAAAAATGTTGTAATTTTATAAAAACAACAAATAAAAACCAATCCAGAAAGTAAAACAGCAACTGACACATAACTCCACAATACTGAAACTTTCATTATGGAATTTTAGGAAACTGCATTCCCATGTTTGATAAAGCTGGATCCCAAAATCAGTTCAAGTATGTCAGTGCAGTAACTCAATTAAGGATTTTTCTGAATTAAATACTGGCTGCTTTAGGGTCCTTAAACAACTGATAAGATTGCAAATATCAGTAATTTCTCAAAATGGGTCCCATTAACAAACATTTGCGAAAAAAACAAATTTAGTACCTACAATTAACATTCTGGTTAATCACTTATATGCATTACAGCCTTCCGGGTCTCAGTGCAAGAAGTCACTGACACAGGCTGAAACTGACTAGTCCAGACAAAGTTTTTTTTAGAAGACCCAAGTATGTAGCTTACTAATTACATAAAGTCATTTGACAGCTGTAAAGTCAAAAATAGCAACATAGCAGAACTAAGGATCTCCAAAATCTGCTCCCATATGTACCTGTATAATAATAGTTTCCAGTATTACCCTGGAAATCTGTAGCAAGGTCAGGAATTAAATCCAGAACCTGTGGATGCTTTGATCAAATGCTTCAACAGATGAGACATGCATTTCTTTCTTCATCAACAGCCCTTACCTTTTTCAGTTTTTCATCACTGCACTGAAACATTTATTTCATGCTATAATCAGTCAGGTTGACTTTTAGTGAATAAACAAACTATTTAACATTAAGCATTTCTAACTTTCTGTGTGCTTTCTCATCTTAATTTCTTTTACTGTATTTTTCCCAGTCTTTTGTAAAGACAAGCAAAACATAATTAAACAGTAATTTCCACCATATTAATGATCCAATGTATAAAATGGAAACAAGGCTGAAATACAGAATCTCTACCGAAGAATCTGGTAACAATAGTTGGATTCAGAGGGGTAAGATACGTAAAAGTTAATAGCAAATTACACAATTATTTTCTAGGTACCAAAGTACTGCGAATTGTGAACCACGGGCTCTAACCCTGGCCTTGGAGAACCTAATCAAGACAACATACACACTCTGAGTGGCAGCAGAGCTAACTTGCAGGGACTCATGTTGCCCAAAGCAGAGGTTTGCAGGCAAACTGAAGGCTCCTTTTTACTCTTGTTGCAGTATTCCAACCTTTATGTTCCACCAGAGCTACATCTTGATTACAACAGTTCAAGACTAATCTGCTGCCACAGACTTTGATATTTCTTCACAAAAAACCTATGAATGCAAGACCAAATTTATCAATGCCATAATCAAGAACTCTTCTGACTTCAGTGTAGCACTGAGAACCACACTCAGCCTCACCTAATTGCTTTATGTTCCAGCAGTCTTTTTCTCCCAAAATCATCACCATATATTCGGTTTACATTGTGAATCCTGTCTACAGGATTCTACAAAGGTATTGTCAGAGATCAATGCTTGCATTTTATTAAAAAGATAATTGGATTCACCAGTACAAATAGAGAATGTTTACAAATCCTCACTAACTAATACCATGAGATTGTGCATATGTAGGTAATTTCACACTGGGACTGCTAAGGATTTTCAAATATATGCCATTTAAAAACACAGGCAGATGAGAAAGACACCCACCAAGAAGGCCTACACAGATGGAGAAGACTCAGGTTGGTCACAAATATGACTGCTAACTTCACATGTTCTCCAACATATTAGAGAAGAAATCAATGGAGGTCAGAGTAGTTCCATCAGTACATTAGCTGTCAGCAGTGCTGACAGAAAGCTAATTAAACTCATCTGCAGCTCTGGGACAGGCACCTCACCAGTAAACGCTGAGTTCAATGATCACATTTGCCTTGGGCAGCACAATTACAACAGCCCTGTTTCCACATAACTACCCCAATGACCAGCACAGCTTCCCGAGCCAGAGATTTGAAACAGATTTGGGAGTCTTTGCGAGATCTGATTCCAAAAATCCTGCATCAGAGGTACCCTGCAATTGAGACCCACACAGCACCCTTTGCAGAGGCAGAGACCAGGATTCTGAAAGCTTCATTAAGGAGCAAAAAAGTACATTAATGCACCTGGCATACAATCAATGTACTAATGAGATAGTTTTCTTAGCACAGTGCCATCTAGATTTAGCATGAGAAAGGACCATATAATCTGTACCAAAACATCAGATTCAAACTGAAAACGCCTATGCACCATTCGGAATACTCATGTGCATGGAACAGCTTGTAGGCACACTGCGACAGGGCCAGTGTAAACTCACCTACCAAAACAAGCCAGCACATTCCTCTGAACTCAGATGGCTTTCCTTCCTAAAACACGTTTCTTCTTTCCTGGCCAAACTTGTGTTATTAATGCTCATGCAAACCTTCTTTTCTAAAAAAACTCCACCCATTTCTCTATTGCAGACTGACTGGTGATCAATTATTTTCGATTTAATAGTCAAAAAAGGATAAATAATTGTAATGCACACAGTCAGAAACAGAATGTAGGGCCTGAGATCAGAAAAAAGCTGAGCATATCACAGCTTGTCTGATTTTCTGTTTTATACTTGAAAAACTTGGAACATGATCAACAAAGCTGAAAAAAAAAGCCCCTTTAAATAATTTTTCAGCACTCAAATTAGTGATATAAAACTTCCCCCTGGAAGTCACAAAGCAAGAGAGACTTGAAGCACTTAAGCAATGGACCTATGTGTTTCTAAAACTACTGGGTTTTGAGGTTTTTTACAACAAACCATACATACACAAAATACTGGCTATGTAAAGAAGGCATCCAGATGTTGTATGTCAGGATTGTATTCAAATTACTCCTAGCAATGCCTCTCCAAGCAATGCGGCAAAAATAATAAAAAAAAAAATAAATAGAAAAGGATAGAGTTAACTTCTGAAGCTCTCCAGGAGGCTACTTATTCCTTAAATCATAAAACCTCTGGTTATATCAGTGAGTGTCTTAAATAAGGAACATCTGGTGAAGACATAAATACATAAGGGCTAAAAATCGGAAAGAAACTGAGACCAACTATTTCTATCAATGTTTTACTTTTGTGTCAAACAGATTTCTAACACTCTTCATTGTCAAAAAATCACAAATGTCTAATTTACCTCACTAAAACAATCCTGTGTCCCTTCAAATCCTGCAAATCCACTGAGACTGCCAAAAAAGAGGGAATTTTGAGTGGGCTGTTTTGTGTGGTTATGAGTTAATTAGTAATCTGATAATTACATTACAGATGTATCAGTAATAGCCATGACATCTAACAACAGTGTTTTAGCCTATGCTTGTACTTCAGGAACTAAATGAATTGCTAACCTATACCCTGAACTGCAAAAAAACCCCAAAAAATATTTAGTACATCTAAATATATTCTATGAAACTCTGTGTAATATCGTATTAGCTGAGTATGACTATGCTTAAGATATGGGCAACACCAACTAACTTGCAAATACTGACCCATCTTCCAACTCCAGAGAAGTCTGTCATCAGAAATGAAATCAAAGGGCATTAAACAAATAATGCAATTTCCCCCTCAAGAACTGTATAGAGGGAAACATTCAGCAGACAGTGAAATACAGACTGATCGAAGCACCAAGTACTTGTAATTGTAACTTTGATGTCAACTTTGAATATTGCAGAGGTTGCCAGAACTGTAAATTCCCTTCAAAACTGAGAATTTCATTTGTTTAACGAGTATTATCTTGGTGGAGCAAAGTACAATCCCACTATATGATTAAAAAAGCAGTGTAACCCAGAAAATTTTAGCAGACTAAATCAATGGAAGTATTTCCTAATGTACTGCAATTGCATTTCTGAGTAACTGATCAACAATTCCTGGTGTGCAGAACAGAGAGAGGACTAAAACCATATTCCATTAAGTAAATACAACTAAGAGCAGATCAGGTTACAGATTTGAGGTACAGGCAGAACCCCATAATCTGCATTGTACCCATGATGGATTGTAAGGCTTCCCTCCCCCCCCCCGAAATGTGGTGTGCATGGACAGGCACTTCCCTCAGATTCATCACTCCATCCTCGGAACAATACCTGTGCACACCTCTATTTAGAGAACTTGCATGTCAGAGCTGAAGTCTCAGATTCCAGAAGAGGATCTATCTGTTAGGATCACAATCCATTCTTAGGGATCCATAAACTGAGCAGAAACCGTCCTTCAATCTTCTGGGATCTTTTGTGGCACAAGGCACAGGAACAAGCTACCCAATTCCTGCTGTCTTTACCAGATGCCCCGATTTTCTTGCAGCACAGAAGAGATGAAAAAACAAACTGCCCACCTATTAATGGAGAAAGCATGCTGTTGTGCTGCAGAAACATGCAACAGACGTGACAATACAGAAAAAAAGCCAGTGACAAGGAAAGGCAAACAAAGATTGGTATGGGATGCTATAGTATGTACATACACAGGTCAGAGGCAGTACAAAAGATAGTGTGGGAAGCAGAATTCATGGGCATCATCAAGGATGAAGGTACAGGTCAAAATGTAGACAGGAAAAGAGTAATGAAGGAATCTGACTACAACAGCACTGAGACAAGTTGGATCTTCCCTGTGAGCATTTGCATTCTGTCCATTACAATGCCTGAAACTGAAAGAATTGCCCTGATTACCAGGAATGTGCTGTTCGCTTTGTGTGTGGAAACTCATCCAAGTTCAGCTGAGCCTATGCTTTGGAAAACAAACAGTTTCACACGTGCCAACTAAAGACTGCTCACAATTTAATAACAGTGCTTCTCAAAGACTCCACCTATGCTGAGCATGTTTTAATCCAAAACTCCTAAGGTCAAGACTTACATGCAACAGCAAGGAAAGATCAACATCCCGCACTCTAAATGAGGCCAAATTACACTGCAAGAGAAGCAACCCAGTTCAAAACTATCTTTTCAGCTTTATTTTAAAACAAAACCCGTATATTTTATTAACGTCACTACGTAAGTTTGCAAGAATACACACGCACACGATGTTTGAAGGGAATGCCCAGAAAAGACAGTGTCCAGAAGAGTCCATTATCCCCACCAAACCCCAGCTGAGGAACGCTCAGCCGAACTCTGCAGACCCAACAGAGCTGTGGGCGAGAAGGCAGCACTGCGGGGAGCGGGCACAGCCACACCGACCTGCTGCTCCAACTCCTACCACCTCCCCTCTCAACAGCACAGGACAGCAAACCACGGGAACCAGCAGTCTGCTGAGCTGAACCAGTACATAATTTGAGACTCTAGAAACAAAAACAAATTTACAGCCTAATTGTGGCAACCATTACCAGGAAACATTCATCATTACTGCTGCGCCCGTCTCCTCTGAGAATGGGGATTGCCAGCTCATGACAGAAGTATTTTGACGTTTAATCATCAAATACTAACCAGGCATGAAGACAGAGTGAAGCTCTTGTGACTTTTTAGCTAAAGAAACTTTCACACTTTCTCTTAAGCATTTATTTGAGCCTTGACCATAAGGCAACTCTTCCTCAGACAGGATACTAGAAATGACACATTGTTTCATTAAAATTATGAGAATAGTTTACGTAAATTATGCAATCAGTCTGAAATACATTTCTCAAAACTGTTTACAGTGTTTATTTTTACATCTCATTCAAGCTGCAATCACCCAATCAATGATGTATTATTTGACTACACATTGCTGAGTTCCATTTTCCACAGGGATTCCAAGGAACAGCTTCTGACACACAGGCAGCTCCAAAGCTCCACACTTCAGTGTGTGAAATACAAAGAAACCAGCCATGAGAACATGGTTGTGTTGTGCTCTGCCATTCTAAAGCCTAGGGTAAGTAGACTCACACGAAGGAGCTGAGCACTGCTTCTCTTAAAAAGCTACTGGTTAAGGACAAATTCAATTTTTCAGGTACAACCACCCTGAAGCTATGACAAAAATACCTGGTACATAGTCCTTTAGAGCATAATAGACTTGCAACACCTGAAGCAGAATCTCGAGAAAACTGTACAACTAGAGAAAGTGTTTCCTTAGAAGGACTGCAAGGCTGGTATTTCTGTATCACTGGGAGCAGGAATAACGCTCCTTGAAGTACTGTTACCACTCTGCACATAGCATCAAATGCAATCCTTTGGCAGTTCAGAACAAACCGTTCGGAGGCTTTATACGTAACTGGAGCTGCTCAACCATAGGCTTAACAGAATACTTGCATGAAAAGTCGTATCATTTTGTTGTGACGACCAGGCACTGCAAATAAGACCTTACCAGAAAATAAAAATATCTCTGAGTTACTGCAGGTGGTTTTTCTAGAGGAGCACCTTCTCCTTAGCCTGCTCCATTAAATGCTGCAGACAAAAAAGCTGAAGGAAGCGCCATGAGAGAGCAGGCTATAGAGCACCTACAATTATTTGGCACGGTACTTTGGTGAGTTTAGAAGAGATGAATTAGACCAGAGGAGCTCTCAGCTCCGTGCAGGTCCTTCCCCTGCGCCGGCCGCGCCGCCCGCACCAGCGCTAGGAACGAACAGCTCGGGGCGGGAGCAGCGAGCGGTTCCGCCAGGCCGCGTTAGGCCGA
>VZRW01008591.1:411446-449718 GCA_013398125.1 Aegotheles bennettii | reverse complement strand
AGGCGGAGGGAGGCGGGCGGGCCGCTGTCAGGGGGCCGTGGCCTTACGGAGGGGCTGCTCGGGGCGGGGTGTGCGGGCAGTGCTGGGGTGAGCGAGCACCCTGCCGTGCCCCAGCATCGCTATCTTCTGCTGCCATTGCAGCCCAGCTCTTGCGGATAAGGACTTGAGAATGTTTATCCTGCGTGATTCTCTGGTATGGAAACGTGTAACAGTCCAACAGCAGCTCCACGGGCCATTGAAGGGTATTGCGATCATTTTAGTGCACAATTTTTCAAGAAAAGCCAACTGCAATTACCATGAGCTATCACCATTGACAGGACAACACGCCCAGCTCGACAGGGCTTACTTAACCTTGCAGTATGGGACATGTAAAGCATTTACATTTTTTTGCCTGAAACTTAAGAATAATGGTTCTAAATCCTGTCAGTCATACAAACAGCCAAAACCAGCTTATTTGTGAATGGGTCTGGAGTAGTTTTCCTTCCTCAGTTTTAAGTTTTCCTTCCTGTTTCTTACTTGGTAACTTTCACTCAAAATACAAATTGCAGCCATTGGTTTGATTTGAGGTACAGTACCTGAAATACCAAAGATAAAATTCTGGTTTGGGTTTACCAGCTCCTTTATGGTAATAGGTGTGAACATGTCTGCCAAATCTTACACTCACTATTTCCCATTCTGAAGCGCTTTGTGTTCCTAGCATCAACATCTGAGGTTTGGTTATAAAAAGCAGAAACACACAAACCAGTGACACACCACTTAAATAAGCTACATATTGATTGCAAAGTAATTATCAGTGCCACAACACCAGACAAATGAAGGTTTTCCACACTCCTGAGTTCTAGGTGTGTGAAATGTCCCACAGAGCACAGGGAAGAGAAAAATCCAGCTCGAGGGACTCGACTGGTTTTCATAGTAACACCCTCCAAGGTGTTCACAAATTCTGATAAACCTTTTTAGTGCTGTGTTCAGGCTAAAACTTGAATAGTAGACTGAGCAGAAATGCAGAACTGTAGTGCTCTTCCCAACAACGTTTTTTAACAATAAACCAAATGCCCACTCCCACATTGATTGTCAGAAGCAGTTTTCGTGTCCTGTCTTCGTATACCAAAGATAAAAGCCTAATTAAGTAGCCCACGTCATGGAACACTGGATAAGTTTTAACCAACATAAAAAGTTTGGACTGGCATTACCTGAACTTGGCCACATCTGTTAAAGCAAAACCCATAGGCAGCCAATGCTGGGTCTGCCACCACTACTGCCTTTGGAACCACGTCCTTCCCCCGGGGAGCCTGCAGCACCCACTCAGGAGCCATCCCCTTGGCTGCACTGCTCGGAGCCACCAGCATCAGTTCCATTGCTGAAACTCCAGAGCAGGATGTAGCCATGTATCTTGGTGTTGAATACACACCTCAGCAGGGGATGACTGCCTACAGTATCAACTGCTTAAGGGCAAGGTGCTTACAGTTTCTGAGCAGCATCTCAAGGGAGTTACAGGGCAACAAGTTCAGGCCCAGGAAATGCAAACCCTTAGTGAGAGAAAGCACGTATGAGGAAGGACTGAGAAGAAACTTGACAGAAGAGGGTAAAGATAAAATCTGCTGAGAAGCTTTGTGACGTTTCTCCTCTTCAAGAACCAGTAGTTGCAAGAGCAGGAAATTTCCTTTAGAAAAATACAGCTTAACTCATAAAATTAGCAGGTATCAAGCACTAGGCACAAATGAACCATCTGCATGTTTATTGTCGGCTTTTCTGTAATTAATCCACTGCAAACTCCTTGAATCTAGGCTACAAGAGATTTGAACAGAGCTTTGCTGTACTGTGCTGACACCTATTAATTCTTTAAAGGTTGTGATTTCAGAAAAAAGGGTATTGAATTTATCCAACATGTCAACATTTTAAAAAGTGTATGGCATAAGCCTTTTGTATTTAACGCAGTTAAAAGAACTGTGGTTGTGCCTAACATTTCTGCTTGAAGAAATATTTCAGAGAGGAAAATACAAACCTTAGAGTTATGTAACTAGAACAGGACTCCCAAGTACTGTAAGAATACAGCTACATTCAAAACACCACACTGAAATAAGTGAAGTTAAGGATTTGCTTTAGATGTTTATTAATCCAAGGAGATCTTCCATAATAGAAAAAAACAGAGGCTTTCAATTTCGCAGCTCTTCCTTTAGAGTTGCATTATCCCTGAAAATGGAATGGGTAAGTGCAAGTTCTAGGAGGAAGATAAATTTCAAATTTGACATAAGTGTATCACTGAAATTGATATATTGCATCACAAAATGCACTATCACCACCAACAACAATGCAAAATTGTTTTGCAATTTATATAAATACATTTCTTGGAGCAAAGGAAAGCAAAGTTCTAGATCCATTCTTAAAAAAGATGCTCCTTGCTAACCAGTCTAGTGACACATAAAAGCACCCTTGAAGTAAGACTGTATTCTTCACACCAAGATAAAATTCCTCCCTTGACTTGTGACTTGAAAAATGTAACTGTTCCAGAAATGACAACGGCACTAAATTGGTGATTTTCGCCTCATTTTTTTTCATCTGCTTTATCTGTAGAGCCTTGTCACTGCTGCTGTCGTCTCTTCTGCCACAAGGCAGAAGTATCCCATCTGTCCTAAAAGGTTCTCTTACATTTTTGGGATACATAACAAGATAAGCAGACACCCAACAGATAGATGTTCAGAAATTATGTTAAACTGGGCATTTTTCAAGGTCAAGGAATGCACAGGAAAAGGCATGCTGTAATTATGTCTGTCACCTTTTTCTACAAAAATAAAACCTTGTCTAGAGATTATCTTGAGGCCGGAGTACATTGTACGTGCTCTTGAGTTACACATTTACAAAAAAACCCAGTTCTGCTATATGTACTTGGCCAGTCAGCTAAAGATTCAAAAGTACTACCGTGGTTCTCACACCACTACTATAACGGATACTCTGATTCAAGGCTTAATTTTTTTAGGCTTTTTCACATCAGGTGCAATATCCATCATTTTAAGTCCACAATTTGCTTTTAAAGTATCCCTTTGGTATTTGGCTAGGGCAATGTGGCATTGTAGTCCTGGCTCAGTCTCTCACGTTAGCACTCTGTGTGCAGGGGATTGTATTTGCCAAAGAAAGGCAGACCAGAGAGGAGTGACTGGAAAAACCTATTACACCTGCCCAGGTTGTGCAACAAATGGAAGGCAGAGCATGGCGCTGCTCAGCTCGTCAAGGAAACCCCAAACCACAGATTCCTGCTACTCTGCTGATGCAAAAAACCACACCACACAAACCAATTTTCTGAAGACTGCATTTTGAGTATCATAATATATATATGTGCATTGCATTTTTACAGATATAAACTCAGTTTATTTTTAACCTGTATTTAAATTTTGGAGGCTTACATTAAATTAAGGTAGCTTGTTTAATATCAATTGTAACAGCAGGTGACATTTTTATATAAAAACAGCCAAAAGAAAAAAAACCCAAACATCTGATTTAAAAGACCTGACACCAATGATCTCAAGGCAAGATCAAAAACCTATGGATTTTTGCTTTTAGAAAAGAAAAAGGGGGCATTTAAGCCAACCCATTCACAGCATCTCCCTGCTGGCTTCTTCATACAGTGGTTTTGATAGTGGTCCCAGAGGGAACAGTATTTTGCCTCTCTAGCTAAAATACTAGTTACTATAGCAACTTTGAAGGAAGAAAACTGTGGCTTCAAAAATGAACGATTGGCAAAACTTCAAATACACTGTCTGGATCAGGCAGACGGCAAACACACACTAATGGTGGGAGTGCAAAAAGAGGGGGAATGAAATGCAAGAGTAGTGCACCTGCACTACCACGTGTTGGAAAAAGAATATTTTGCAAAATTAGGGGAAAAAATTGCATTCACAAATCATCGCTAAAATTAGCCAAATTAAATTGTTTTGTTTTTAACAGATTGCATATATAGATGTTTCATCCACACGCTTCAGTCAACTCTTAAGAGCAGAACTTCACATCTTATTACCTGCTTTAGAGAAGATAACTTTTTCCTCAGTGCTTACAGTACACATTTGTATCCAAATGTCACCTTGTACAGTGAGATCTTTAAGAAAAACAAAGGACACAAAGGGTGTTGCTATTTTTTTTTAGCAGCAATGAAATATCACTAACCCCTTTTTACATAACCGAATTCAAGTCACAACCAGAGGTGACTGCACCACAAAGTCACCAGGTACAAAAACTGCTAATTAATTTTAAATTAATAACTTGAAATTATTTTCCCCAATACATCCCTTATTTTTTATTTTTTATAAACAGCAATCATTTTGCTATTTTTGTACATAGGCTAGCAGGCTTGTTTCAATATGAAAGTGCTAATTCATTTACAGATTTATCAGTTATGTAGTGCTACATTAAGTGTCCAATATTCTACATATGAACAATCTTGATAAATGGAAATGATGAAGATTAAGTAAGGCTATCTGATTACCTTATCTTATTTACATTAAAAGAATAGACACCCAATAGGAAGGGAGAATAGGGAAATAAATTGGGCAAATACTCATACCGCCACACGTGTAAAAATCAAGTCTGCCTTCTAGCTTGTCCTGTAAATGAGACATTTTAAATAGTCCTGCAGCCCAAGCCTATTTTTTTCCTCAGAAAAACAAAAAGCTGCCTTCATGACATCCCCTCTTGATTTCCGATTTCCAAAGTGTGTCATTTGAAGCTTTAAATTCAGATTCTTCCTATCTTCAAAAAAAACCTCTGGTTTGCTTTCCAGTATTAGGTTGCTCGATCAGGTCCCACTTCTGGGGCTTTTGTCCAATCTATTTATCAATTAGTTTAGAGTGAGTTGTAGATAACATGAACCAGTTCTGGAACCACTATTGGGAGGAACACAAGCTCTTCACTACAATCACACAGTAGCAGGAAAAGTGATAATTCAATTCATTCCCGGGGCAGGGCCTCCAAAATTAAATGAAGTTGGCACAACTGGAGCATTGAATTTGTATCCTCCATGCTTTTCAATCATTTTGGATTCTAAAACAAAACAAAAAGAAAACAGAAGGAAGATACTTTAGTGCGTGTGTAGGGGGGAAGACAGATTCAGATTTTGTGACTGACCATTTTGAGTCTCTCAGAGATACAGGTTTAACCTGGGGTTACCCAAGAAAGTAATCAGCACCCACAAAGTGGAAATGTGCCAGGCCCCAAACACCACATGGACAGATTATTTATTTATTTAAATTTATCAATATCATTATAGCTATGCTTAAATGATTTTGTATTTTTAAAAGCCCACTCTTTAGCTTTTGGATACGAGTATGTAGTTTTCACACTTCAGAAACAGGACCTGAATGAATGCTGGACTTCTGAACTTCCTAACAGGTGCCCAATTCTTTCTGATTAACTTTAATAGACTTTCCAGCCAAATCAGTAACAGAGCACATGTACAAAAAGCAGTACACATATATCAGCTAAATTTTCACTGTTCCTATCTCAATTCAACACTATAAGCAGAAACAGCCACTGAAGCCACTGAAACAGACTTTTTAGTATACATGTATTTCCCCTCCATACCCAAGCAGATAATTTGGAGTTTAGTACTAGACCATATACTGTAATTCTGAGAAAAAACTACCAAGTTTACCACTTTTCATTTTCAACCAAACCTTGAGATCTTTAGGCATCTGAGGACCACATATCCATCACTGTAACTAACACAGATAGTTGAGCTGTCTGGCTTTACTTGCTGCATACTGTGTCCTTTGAAGATTACTGTAAGACTTTTTTACAAGCTCCAATACATGGACAGCTAAAAATCAGGTTGGTAAAGAGCAGACAGAAATGTGTATTTTTATCTACCTTTACTACAATCTAGATAATGCAGAAGGTTTACATTATTTCCAGCTAAGATAACATTTATTAACGTCTTATTTCCAGCCTAAGAGCTTTATCCTACCTCAGAATAGTTGCAATGTCTCTTTCTGGGAATACAGGACAGCTTGTATTATTATCTACAGGATCTGAATTTTGTCTCTGTTTCTTTGGAAACAGGCCAGGAAAACATTGCCCTGGCTGATGAAGGAGAACATGACCTGGGGAGCATTGCTTTGTTCCTTCCTGGCTCCATAGTGCACAGAAGACAAATTTCTTAGCTTATTGATATTCTTCTTAGCTACATTAATGAGAGATAATTATATTCCAAATCCTTCTATCAGGCTGTCCCCTATATGTGGTAGGGAGCCTAAATGGAGTATCAGTATGCTCTGACAGTACACAAGAATTTCAGGTAAAGATCTAGTTGCCCAAGTGAAACTTCAAAATCTGAACCTAACTTGCTCTATGAATAAGCAGCTGAAAAAAACAACATTCTTTTTCACAAAATGCACGAGTAGGGTATAATCTCATCAGCCCAGTGCTTGACGGGTCAGAGTGAAACTGTATTTTATAACCACAAAAAGTGTACCATTCTGGACACTTGCAAGCTTTGTGAGGCAATTTACACCGATTTGTGACAAAAATTACTTACAAAATGTGCATTCCTACTACCAATCTTTTTAGTGAAAGATTTCTGAACTTCTATTTTTAAATATCTTGTAGTAGTTGCTCAATAAGATGCAGGATATGAGACTGGACTGATCAGTCAAAATTCAGCCTTGACTTTAGAGAGTGATATATACTGCCTTACTCTCAAACACCTAGGAAAACTTGCAAAAAAAATAATAAAAAGAAAACCGAAGATCTGCCCACTTCCTTTATTTTAAAAACTGTATTCAAGGATAACAATTTGAAATATTTAATAAGCTTAATAATGTAGCTTTACAGATAGATACTATTTCCAAAATTTGGTATTTTCTCACCCATAAAATCATTATCTATCCCAGCTGGACTAGGTCATATCAGGAAATAATTTGTCAGATACTTCATGTGTTTGTTACCACACCTAGAGTTCATTCACCTTCAGGTAATAAAATAATTTGTTTTCAAACCCGAGCAATTATGACAAATATGTTTTTATTTATTTGGCCGCTTCATTAAGACATTTCTATCATTCCTTACACCTGTGGTATGCCGTACAACTTGTGCATTGAGGCTTTGTGACCTGACAATCTTAAAGAGATTTCAAACATCTCTGGAGTGTAAAACAACCCTGCTTTGATGAAGACATTATCAGGCTTGAATTATATTATGCTTCTTGAGCGCATAAACAGCATTCAAACAGTGAAAGCAGTAATTAATAGTATAAAGGAGGGAAAATACCATGTGCTGCCCGCCTCTGATCTGCCAGAGTTGCTATGTCCTGCAATTGTTTTCTTTGTTCTTCATTAAGACCCTGTGTCAAAGCTTGGTACCACACGGGGTTACGATTCTGAATTGCTGCAAGAGAAAAAGCATAAACAAAAGGAAAGTTCATCAAGACATTCTGTAACTCAGACCTTACTAATTCCCTGCTGTTTTAATCAGAGTAATATTCTGCTAGAGTTACATACAACCTCTGACCTCTTCCCTCCCACCATAAATTACTTCAAGTGTCACCCCCTGTTCCTAAAGTTTAATGTTGGCTTTCCCTTTCCAAAACCCAAACTTGTTCAAAGCCTGTTGGGAAGCTTTCTAAAGGTTCTAGTTTACAATGGCATACACTAAACTTAGGTCAAAATGTAAATTATTGGCCAGGAAGGGAAATAAAATTACTTACTCTGAAAAATTGTTTTAAATATCTGATATTCATCAATAGGGTTGTCTTCATCATCAATAATTGTGGAATAGCCTTCCAAAGCAGTCTCTTCAGCATCATCTTCTTCCCAGTCTTCATCATCTCCATCTTCACCCGCCTGTTTTGCTAGAATTTCTAGATATTCTTGACCATCTTCATCAATGTCATCTTCATCACTCCCCAGTTCCTCTGAGTTAAATATCACACACAAAAAAAATTTATCTCAAGAATAGCAAGAACAACTCTCTTGGTAGACAGGCAATTATGCAAAACAAGCAATGGAACTGATAACAGTAGAGTGCAGACTAGAAAGGGAGGGAGCTCATTTAACTCCTCTACTAGTGCCATGCTCTTGCCCCCCAACACACTTCTCTCACACCAAATGACCTGACAATCTTGGAAAACTTTATTGTCACAAAAATGTATATAGAAAAATGTATATGCAGATAGTTTGGAACAGGACTTGGTAAAACTTTAAGTAAAACAGTATTTGTGTTCCAAAGAAAGCTTGAAATGATTTGATGAGAACACTTTTAAGGCACATTCAAAAGGGCTGTTGAAAAGAACACTTGAGAAATACAGAATGTAATTGTATGAATGATGTATAACAATAGTCTAGAGAGTCCAGAATTCAACAGCAGAGATCAGAAAGTAGCTGGGCTTGAAGCAGATATATGAAAACCAACAGATATTCCTTTGCATGCGGAAAACTGTTCCAAACAACCGCTCACAAGGAAACCAGACTGATGATGAGAAGATAAAAATAGGGAAAGGTGGAATAATGAACTATAGGGAACTTGTAGGTGATTTTGAACTTCATAGAAAGAAAACCGCAAACGATGTGAAAGTTTGTGAAGTGACTGTATGAAGAAGCAAGTCTATAAAGACTGATGAAGTTGAGATTACAATAGTTGGGGGGGGAGAGGGGAATAATTCACAAGAACTGTCATTTTCAATATACAGCTCATAATATAGTAATATATAGTCCAAACTGTATAATAGATTAGGGGGATTCCTGGAAACTCCTCCTACCAACTCTTACCCCTCACTCAAATGGGAAACATGCCCCAGTAATAATTCCTTTCAGCAGTGACAGCACTCACACACACAAAAGCTGGCTTGATCTGACTTTGAAGAGACTCATCCTAGGAAGTTAGTTTAAGAGGGACTGGAAAGTAAGCCAGAAATACTTGAAAGTCCAGTATTCTACCACAGCTTTTGATTTTTTGAATTAGGGAACTCTTCACAGGTCCACAAAGGAACTCAGCACCTCCATTAGAAAAAATGAAAAATACAAAGTAACAGTGATACTTCAGTTTCCATACCTGTTTCCTCATCTTCTTCAGCTTCATCATCATCATCGCTGTCATTTTCATGCTCTGCATGACAGGCATATGCTCTTTTCAATCCATTAAATAAAAGGATAAAAGCTGGCAGGATCTGTCCAGCAACTTGATTTAAAACCTGTGGTACTTGCTCCAGATCAATAAGAGCACACAAGCCAAGCACACACATCTTTCTATCATGAAGTCTACAAAACAGAAGAGTAAAAACGTTGCAAGTTTTGTTATGATTTACAAGCAGGTAACACGGAGGTGTATCACAGAGAAAAATTAGAAACACTTACCCCAAGAAACAGTCCACATCATTAAGCCACTGTGTTATGAAGTGATTAGTAACAGGCTCCACGTTATTGGGAAAACGAAGATTTTCCAACGTATTTAATAGTAAATGAGGATTGTAATACAAAGCAGCTATGGCAACCTGGAGGCACATTGTTCGCAGTTCACTTGTTTTCACTTCTCTCGTCAATCTCTCCAACGCAGCTTCCACAAATAAGGGTATGCACTGAAGAGTGAGAACCATTACAAATTCAGGGATCAAAATAAATTTTGTAGTTCTGTATTTCATACTAAAGTTGAGAAACCAGTCTGTTGCATAAATACAGAGGGCATAAAATGGGAATAATTTTTTATTGCCAGAAGTCACATACAAAGATGAAATGAAAAGGTGAAAATATTTAATCTACTCCAAGCACACAGATGTTGTGACATCATGCACAGTAGATGAAATTCCTGGTTCTATAATCATTTTAAAAATGAAAAATAGATGAAATTTGTACACTAGGAAGTCCAGAAAAATCAACTTATATTCACAACAAAGTCAAGAAATACTACTAACATTCCAAGAAAACAGCTACTCAAAGGATTAAGTCTCTTCAGAGATGCCACGCTGAAAAAAATTTACTATAGAGTAAATTAAA
The DNA here is from genome assembly GCA_013398125.1 of Aegotheles bennettii. NCBI lineage: Eukaryota > Metazoa > Chordata > Aves > Caprimulgiformes > Aegothelidae > Aegotheles > Aegotheles bennettii. Next base: position 439,750 of record VZRW01008591.1, on the reverse strand, counting down.
AATTAAAGTTTCCAGGGACCATACCCACAACTAAGTGTGCAAAATATGTTCAGCTATTATACAGTGCTTGTAATGTACACAGCAGAAGCACACAAATTCATCTCTCAAATTCCAACTTCCATAGGTGCATAATGAAGTCCCTGGTTCCTCTATGACATTAATTGGGATTCTAGGAACTTCATTTTCATTCTTACTTATTTCAAGGCTATTAACTTGACAGATTGAACAACTTTCATTAAATATTCACTAGAACTAACGTAGAATATAATTAATCAACTTTTAGAACCAAGATGATCCTAAAACAGCACTCCTCCATATTTGTGAAAGCACTTCAGTCTTGCAGTGTCCTAATTCTGGAGACAGTGTGCAATAACTATCTCTGCAATGCTGTTAACTGAGTAATGCTGAAGTAGAAAATGGGATTAGTAGTCACAGTACACAAACTTCTCAGAACGGAACTCATTTTAATACATCATAAGTTCATATTCAAGAACAAAGGATTTAAAAAATATTAGTTATAGCAACCAAAGTTGATACGAACCTGATCGATGCCACGCCCTTTACACTGAAGAATAATTACTTCTAACAGCTTTGCTGCATGACATTCTGCATCTTCTCCAGCAACTCCTGTGAGGACCTGAAAAACAATTATTGTTGATGACATCCCTTCAAGAAGTATTTTCTATATACTACTTTGCTTTGAAAAGCTGATATAAATTTACCCACCCCATTACAATGCTAGTATAAACACCCATCAGTGAAGCAGCCAAACCTACAGCAATGGCTCAGTATCACAACTAGAGACTAAACATTGCTGAATGCAGGTAAATGTAATCTACGTGTGCAAATATTCAGTAACTTTATGGACACAGAGCTTACAATAGTAACTGTGTAAGCATCAACTGCCATTTTGCAAAGGTTTATTTCCATACACAAAATTTCTTTCTTACCCATTTGTGTACTGAATTTTGTAAAAATTTTTTACAAATTTGGGATATCCAGTGAGAAACCACACAATACCTAAAACTTCTGTATTAAAGATCACTGTCCTCAGCTGACCTAATGCTAATTACTAAGAGGTAACAGACTCATTTTCTTTTTTAAAAATGTTCAAGTATATATAAAACATTCAAGTATTTACAATCAGCTTCATCAGCCTGGTTGTAACTTGTTTTCAAATAAAGGCTGGCAAGAATTATTCTCTATAATATTTAAACACCTTCAAAAAAATTACTCAGGAATACCATGGGCAGGGCAGCTGACAGTTCACCATAGTTCTTATATAGACACAACACATGACATCCAGAACTGGAAACTTACATCCCCAGTGATTACTATTAGATATTACAAAACATTAACACCTTCTTATAAAGAAGTATTCATTTCCCCACATAGGACTAACATTCTGGAAAGCTTTGTATTCCACATGTTGATTGGATAAAGAAAGCCCAGTTGGCAGCTACCTATAATACACAGGAGCTGAGAAGCTAAGTTAAATACAGAAACACTGCCCAAAAGTGACTGGACTGAGTCAGAACTGCATTCCACTTGCAGCTTTCATCACTGACTTGGCGTGAACGTGGGAAAACAACTTCCTATACCTACCCCTCTGCTTTCCATCCCTACTTGACTGGTTTTAGTTAAGACTTTTAGCATACATATGGTATGCAGTATCCTAGCCATAGTGATGCTACAAATCTCAGATAAAGAAACCTTTTGCAACATTCATACACATTTTGCATGCCTGAATGCACAAAGTGTATTACACAAAACACGCATGCACAAAAACCTGGGTTATTTAATCTGCTTTTGTTGTGTATGATTTGTTCTTCCCCTTTAGCAAAAGCGTATATCTGATACTTGATGCAACCTCTTTAAATTTCTCTGCAATAACTTAATTTGTGGAATCACAGAGGATGTTAAATAGCATAATGTTTTAAGAGCAGACATCAAAAGTCTTCAGTTTCACAGTCTGCTGTTGTGGAAAAAAGTACCTCATTGAACAGTGATCACAGGTTTTGTTATCATGAACTTCATTATCACTTACCTTCTTGCACATACTGTAGATCATTTCAAGATATTTTGTGTCTGACAGAAGTGTATCTGTATCAACAGTAACGTAATTATGCAAGAGAGGCATCATGTCTGTAGTAAAAGAACAACGATCACAGTTAGGTAATTTGCATGTTTTATTAGATTAAATCAGGTTTAAATCTATGTATTAATAAGTTAATTATAGTTCTTGCTTAATGTCTGTCATGGTAAGTGTACATCTGGTCATAGACACCTTAGCAAAACAAGTCTGGTTGCAGCAACATCAGAATAAAATACTTCATGTGTAATCTCCCTTCAGTGTTCTCCTAACATTTCAGTCAAGGTGCAATTCATTGTATGGTTGAAATCATATATATGTAACTATATGGCTTTCGGATTTATTTGTATTACTTACCAGTAAAATAATCAAAGCCATCCTGCTGAAAGACTTCAAAAACAAGCGGAAGCAGCTGCCACATTTGTGCAGACACTTGTTGACAGGTCAGACTATGAGCCAAGGAAAAGATCTCCTCATAGAACTCTAAAACAAACAGAATGTAGGTAAACCTAATGCCAGTCCCATACACTTAAAAAAATACAATGAAAATACACATACCTAATACATGCTGCTGCAAAACTGTTCCAATCACTTGCAAACAGATCCCTTCCAGCTGCTGGGTGATCTGAAAAAAAGGAGATTAATGACTGCTTTCAATACGTTGGAGTTGAAATTAAGCACATTTTAAAATCAAATTACTCAAACCAGTTTCTATTTATACAATATAATCTTCTAAAAACAATTCAAAATTTTTCACATTTCAGAGCACTAAATGTGTAAGAGTAGCACTCTTAACTAAGGATTTGTAAGATAGCTTTTAAAACAAGGTGTTTTTGCAGTATTGTTTAGTATTGGAAGAATCTCATTATAGGGTATCCTTTAAAAAGAAAAGCATGACAGTAACCCTGTGCAGCAGTTCAGTCCCATATAACACAGTAAGTAAATGTGTGTATCAAAGGGGTAAGCAATGAAAGTTGCAGGAAATATTTGCTGTTCTGGGAAAGTGAAATTTCAAAAAACAAAACCAAAAGCAAATGCCAAACCACTTCCCCAGCCTAGCTTAGGATGTTCACAAGGTATGTGGAAAATCAGTCTAAATGCTGGTCTACAGATTCAGACACTTTTCCCCATTAGTATTTACTAGTCCATGGAAAAGCTAACAAAACAGTCATTAACCTGTTTAGGGCACTCACCTTGCATAGGGACAAATAAGGGTTGAGTTTCTGGTCTTAGTTATGCAGAACAGGATTTGAAACTAACCAGCTAAATACCTTATCTCTTCAAACACTGGTCATCCTGTGTTAGATGTCTCTAAATATAAATGTTTACTGATCAATATTTTATAATTGAGTTCCTCAGGACTAGTTTGTTGTTACACACACTTTTCATTTAGACTGCAAGAATTTGCTGACAAAAACAAGTCCATGAAAAGCTCGCTGAGCAGCTTTAGCAACAAGTAAATGAGCCAAAGTGGTCCTTGGTTTATTGCATGGCAGCACTGGATTCTGAGCTTGGGCATTCAGAATTTGTATTATACTGCTTCCTCAGTAAAGTCTTCAGAGCCCCAAGATTACAATTTATTATGGAACTGTTTAGTCACTTAAATAGTATAATGTATTTATCAAAAATGGTAGCTGACTTTGTCAAGATCTGTTGAACAATCTATACTCTGGACAGAAGTTAGTTCATTCAGTACAACAAAACTAACAAAAGTAACTGTGTCCAGTTCTGGAATCCCCAACATGACGACACAGAGCTCTTGGAGCGAGTCCAGAGGAGGGCCACAAGGGATGATCAAGGGGCTGGAGCACCTCTCCTACGAAGACAGGCTGAGAGAGTTGGGGTTGTTCAGCCTGGAGAAGAGAAGGCTCTGGGGAGACCTTAGAGCAGCCTTCCAGTACTTGGAGAGACCTACATAAAAGCTGGAGAGGGACTTTTTACAAGGGCATGTGGTGATAGGACAAGGGGAATGGTTTCAAACTAAAAGAGGGTAGATTTAGATTGGATATTAAGAAGAAATTCTTTCCTGTGAGGGTGGTGAGACACAGGCACAGGTTGCCCAGAGGAGTTGTGGCTGCCCCCTCCCTGGTAGTGTTCAAGGCCAGGTTGGATGGGGCTTGGAGCAACCTGGTCTAGTGGGAGGTGTCCCTGCCCATGGCAGGGGGGTGGGACTGAATGATCTTTAAAGTCCCTTCCAACCCAAACCAGTCTATGATTCTATGAAAGCTTTCATCACAATGAAGAATTCTGCAGTGCAGATTAGGCAGGTAAAAAAACCCCATCATTTAGTATGGCCACAACAGCTGTATTTACAGACATTGATTCTGTTACAGAGAGCAAACGAAGTCAGCAGAGTCGATATTCAAAGCTAACTGAAGTTTTATCTATTCTCTTTGAAGGGCAGACCTCATCAAATCAGATGTTTTTTCCAACTGAGCTATCAGAGTTCCATCTGTTAAAGAGTCAAGCTGCTTCCATCTATTTGAACAAGAACCTGGATTCTTATGGGAAATACTGTGGCAACATTTATGCTCTGTTACTCCACTTACTGTGTTAGAAATTTGACCTACTCCGTTACAACTTTGTTACTTAAGTACTTCACCGTTTTCTGTTTTAAGATATTTTTGGCTGAAAGGACAGTTTTTCAGACAACAGTGTCAGGAACACCAGAACTACAAAAGACTTTCAGTGTCTTAGACAATACGTATGAGACTTAAGGTAATTTTTACTTACTTCCTTGTGATCTTCAACTACACTAAGAAGTGTATCAATAGTATTCAAGATTCCCATTGCTGTCACTGCTTTGTCATCACTGCCCTCTTCATCTGGTCCAGTCTGGATAACCTGGTTAAATGTCATTGCCTGCATGTAACAACAAAACAACTCATAAATATGGCATTTAATGGTGCTTGGAGATGAAGAACAACTGTGCAAGTCTGGTATTCTACATAATTTAAGGAGGACCCCTGCTAAGAAAATGTGTGCGAATATTAGAATGTGACTGCTCCATTCCAGAAACTGTTTTCAAGATTGGTAAAATTTGAAAGTTAAGCCATTTGAGCTGTCACCCTCCATCCATTCATGAATACAGATATGTAAATGACATTAATTTCCATGCAAAAGAATACATTTTCTACGTGCAAGTTTTTCTAAGACAAGGTTTAATTGGTAGCTAAACTAGACTGGACCACTCTGCAGGCATTCCCAGAGATGTAATTTAGTTGTAACCCCAAAGCAATGGCCTCTACGAGGGAAGCACTGAGCTGACCTCTGCTTTTGAAACCACTAGTACAACTTGCTAGGTATGGCCATTCAAGCTCTGAATTTCTCCCGCAAAATCAGTTTTATTTTCACATTACATACAACATAACATTAGTTTCACACCAGATTTCTTACTGAAAATCTGCTCTGTAATTTCCCATTTAAAAACAGAAAACCTAAGTAGACTACTTAAAATGTACTACCAAAATTCATTATTAACACTCCCAGGAGAAAATATGTACAAAGATTTCTCAAACATTTCTACAATCATTCTTAGAAATTTCCACTTAGTTCAAGTTACGAAGCCACTTTTGAGAAGAAAGTCTAAATGTAGAAGAAAATTACTTGTATCAATGCATTTAAGCAGACTGGAGTAACAACACCTATTGATTGGTAGACAACTACCTTAATTTTAAATACCAGTCTTTTGCATATTAAACAGCTTCCTAAAGACCAGAAAGTCTTACCAAATGCTGTGTCATTTCTACTGCAATTGGGGTAACTTCTTCACTATATTCACAGATCATCTTCTGAATCACATTAGTGAGATCATCATTTTCAGTCTCTCTTATAATATGAAGTAAAGCTTGCATTACAGGTCTAATGAATGGAGTAATATATTCTTTAGCTGTAAAACAAGTGGGAATATTTGAATTGACATTCTTACAAAACTACAGTATCAGTATAATAAAGTCAACATATATTTTATTAATATTTAGTGCTTTGGCATTAATATACCAAAACCATGGGTAGTATAAATTATTATAACAATACTAACATTCAGAATATTTTTTTAATAAAAATTTATACCAAGATGATCACAACTGAAGTACAAAAACCAGAGTTCTACAGTCTTTATGGAAAGCAAGATTACTTACCAACAGAAATTTTAATTGAACGTGAATGGGTACATATGCATTTTTCTGAGATTAGCCAAAGTATATAGAATAGACACAGAACATAGGTATAGATGTAGAATTTATGTTTGCTTTGTGGCTTTTATGCCAGCTTCAGGAATACTAAGCAATGTAAAGCCTTCCAGGATAAATACAACTTTTTTTTCAAAATTTAACATGAATGAATGTATGCTGAGACAGATATGCTTATACTGCCAGCATATTCCCAATTCTATGATTAGGTGCTGTAAAATTGGATTTATTGTACCATGAAACTCTGATAAAATTATTTAGAAAAAATAAAGTTTTCCAGCTGTACAGCAAGTGATTATTGCAAGTAGTAAATTAACATCAGGCAAGAAGAGAACAAGTCTCCCTGAACATCGTAATATTAATGCCTATACCATTAAGCTTGCTGTAGCTTTTTAAGAAAAGAGGGCTACCTTTCTCTTGATTACTGATCAGAACTTGAAGTGCTATTGCAGCTTCCACTTTCACAGGCATTTCCCTATCATCTATCAGACACCGTCTTGTGAGTTCTAAAGCTGTTTGGAGATTCTGGTCACTCTTAAATTTGACTTCACAAAAATAATGAAGAACCCAGCAAGCCTGAAAAAAAGACATTGAACAAATTCAGAATTACAAAACCTATGAAGAGGATTACTGACTACTCATACACCCATAACCTACACAAATTATTAAATCTGAGGTAAAACTACTGTTGAATAAAGATGCTGTAAAACTTCACAACAGATGAAGATGTTTGAGATTGTGGAGGCTGGCCAGTGGGAGGCTTGTCTTTCAGACATCACTAGACCAGTACTATGATCTCAAGTTCATCTTTGGCCACAGGTTTTGTGTGAGCAGTACAGTCTAAATGCAAAACACAAATAGACCATACCACCAGACACAGACTGAAAACTATGCACACAATTCTGCAGCCATTGCAAAACTACACAGTACCCAGCTATAATCACACATAAAGACTGATACTAATCTCTGAAATAAGCATGAGATTTGTTACAGAAGAGGTACAGAAAGGAGTGCATTTGTTAGAGGGAAAAGTTTGAAGAATATTCCTGAACTCATCAGCTAGAAGAACAGTGTATCTTAACAGTAAATCTTAGACTTTCTTACCCGTGCTCTCATGTAACCCAGCTCACTGCTAAAGAGAGGGAACACATGATTCTGCAACATATATTCCATCTGATCTTTATATATCTTCTTCTGTCAAAACAGAAACACATCAGTTTAAAACTTTATATAAAAATGCATTTCTAATCTAGTAAAAAAATATCACATATAAAAGTGTGAACAGTGTAACAAACCCCACAGACTTTTAACTTTCCCCTTTATTAAAGTCCATTAAGCAACAATGAAATCCCATATTAGTAATTAAACTTGGATCCTACGTGGACTTTTATAATTTTCAGTCAAAATAGTGACAGTTTTTTTCCTGTCATTTTTTGACCCCTAGTCATCTTTTGCTTGGCAGTACATTACTCTGATATCAAAAGCAAAAGTGGTCACAGAAACTCCTCAGGGCTGTGGTCCAAATACAAGTCCATGCCCTGCATCTTTTTTGATACCATTCTAACTAAGCAAGGTTGCTAATTTCACTTTATTTCCTCTGTTCTACACACAGAAAAGATCTCATTAAATCAACAGCTTCTCACTGAATGGTTTTTCCTTCCTTCCGTAAGTTAAGCGTAACACATGAAATGGTGTAGCAATTCTTAATAGAAGCAGAGAACTTAAAGGAACTTAAAACAATAATCTGAACTTTAACATGACCTAATAAAACTTGTGTAATTAAGCTGACAACAAAACCAAATCAATTAAGTTCAACAGCTTTAAAAAAACTGGCAGTGATTCAGAAACTTGTAAACTCAAAGAGCTATTCTCACTTCTTCTAAGACACCATATGTGAAAGAAATGAAAGAAGAAAGAAAAAAAAGAACCAAAGAACCACCAGATTTGTTATGCTTACTTTTAGGAGAATTTCAGCCAAAGAACCGATCATATGTAAAGCACCATCTTTCTTACGAGGGTCAGCATTTGGTTCCGTAAGGATCTGATAACAAAAGCCCATTGTCTTCTGCAAGACCTAGATTACATGTAAAGTTAGTCAAAGTATTTCAATTCATTGTCTCAGTTACCATTCTTAGTGCTCTGAAATGCTTCAATCTTTAATAATCTGCCCCAAGACTGGAATTTGGATAATGTTTTAGGTCTTTGTTATAAACACACAATATTCTTGACAGATAGGTCCTAGATGAACTGGCAAATACAAAAATCACAAATAGACTAGTGGAAAATAAATTTTGGAGGAATTATAAAATTTTAGTGTACTATGATATGAAAGAGCAGAAAAGTAAAACTTTTATTAGTAGTTTTTTCAGCAGAGACTATAAACTAAACCTAGCTAACATTGTATTTAAGTAAAATCCTTGAATAGCTCACCTCTTTCCTTTTACTACATGATGTAAACAACAATGTCTGAGCAGCAGTTGTTGGAGAAATGAAGTCTTCAAATACATCTATTAAGTAAACATATAACAGCTATAAATTTTGGTCCTTTACTACAGTTCATGATCCTAATACAATCTAATGATTTAATATGAAACAAAGAACAACAATTTTCCTTTTTTCCCACATGGTTAATCATGCTTTCTTACTACAGATATTCCAAGACCAAACAACAGTAACACATGGTTGGAGATGCCCAGTACATATGTTTCACCTTTTTCATGATCACAGGCTCTACATGTCTAGTTTGAAATTGTGTGTCTTCCTGGTTTTTAAGATAAATCTTGTGTAACAGTAGAAGCAGACACAGCGGTCAATTTTTGACATATGTTATTTGCTGTACAGGCAAGCACACAACACGAGTTAAAAATGCTCAGTCTCTTATTTCTCTGCAGAAGAAGATCTTCATAGCCTTTTATAATACCTGTATTGTTTACAGGTCTGCCTCTGACATGAGGGCTAAGAAACTCCCCACCCCATCAAGATTCCTTGTTCTAACCACATAAAAGTGCTAGTGGAGGGAAGAATTTGTTCAGGATGTCTGAAGTATCTTCTTTCTTCCCCAGTATAGACTTAGACTAACCCCCAACAACAAAGTAGCAAGCCACAGGAGGTGAAATTAGACAAGTCTGGAATGCTAGGCTTACTTCATAATGCTTCATTTACCATTACAGTAAACCTGTTCTGAACTGTGCCACATGTGAAATTCCTTACTATTGAAAAAATTCAAGGACCTGTTTTAAAGCATAAACTTTTAATAACACTAAACTTACGTAACTATTGTTAGCAAGACCTGGACTGTTTGACTTATAACAAAAAATTTTTAACTGTCTAAATTAGGTGCTTTTTCAAGTGCAGAAACACCTGTGACATTGGTGACTGTCATATGTTACCTGTCATTTTCACCAGTATATTCAAAACTTAACTCTATTAAATTATTTGGATAATACAAACTGTTTCTCTTTTTTTCTTCTAAAGATTAAAGTCATCTCTATTTTCACAAAAAACTATTAAAATCCCATCTTTGTGTGAAGTCATATTTTAGCATGAGTAGATTTCAAATTCTCACCAAATTTCATGCGAATATATTCATATGGATCTTCTTGCCAAAGCTCTTCATCAGCATCTGTATAGCACATCAATGGAAAAATAACATCTTGGATAATTCCCTGCAATAAAAAAAAAGAGTTGAAAACACTGTAGCACGATGAAATCAATCTCTGTATTCTGTCCTGTATCTCACAGATTTTGTCCATCCTCACTTCTCATATAAAATAGTAACATTCTAAAACTACTTGGACATAGTGGATTTTATATGCTACTTTACAAACTGGATCTTTTAACTTAAGGTAGAGCTACAGTACAGTGCAAGCTATTAGATTTCCTTTGGATAATGGTATGTGGAGATGATTCAACGCCATTAATTCAGTAGTTAACACTATCTCCAAATTTGTTGTGTTGCTGTATTACCCTGAAATTCTTAATATATGAAAAGCACAAAGGACTGAAAAGCAAAAAAAAATAGCAATTAGCTAGCTTTGCTCATGTATCAAAGGTTTCACCAAACAGGCTTAGACTCTTTCCACCAGCAATTTATAAAACTTGAATTCTAGCAAGGCTAGAAACACTGTACAACAGACTGACTAATGTACTACTGAGTCATCCAAGTATTAAACCCCAAAAATGGTTTACTTGAATATGAGGTTTCAGATTCTTCCAGGTGACTGCATGTGACACTCCTTGATTGATGTAATTCAGTGTTTGCTGCAGAACTCTAGGAGCCATGTACTGCTTTTCCTTGTATTGATACAACACCTTCAGCAACACCTAGAAAAAACAGATCTCATCAATAGTTTATACTGAGCAGAGATCATTCTAACCAGAAGAATTCTACCCTTACACAATTCTACATAAGAACCCCCTCTAAAACAAACAACCCCCTCCATTTATTCATTAGACTAAAATGGGTACTGACTAATCCTTCTACTAAATGTCACTGTTAATTTTATAAGGTAATTTGCAGCTCATATCAGGTGCTGCACATCTTTAAAAAATACAATCCTTTAATAAGACAAAACATACGTGCTAATTCATCACCAACACAGCCCAGGGGACCTTTCCTTCCAAGGTTTATTATTCCATCTTGCCACTCTTTGGGGGCAGAAATTCATGCCCAAACACTGGATTGGTGAAATACCCTACACTTGTGCAGTCTACTGATTCTTGCCTATGTGCAGCCCTACACCAATGACACTGTATGAAGAATACATGTGTATGAAGAATGACAGACCAGCCTCTACCCTTGGCTTTCTGGCCTCAATTCTTCTTCTGAGGTGGCGTTCAGAACTATTCACAGGGAATTACATGTATCAAAGTCCAAGGCTCTCCACAAATAAGGACATGAAATGGGCACGGGACAATTACTAGTAATCAAATTCCAGCTCACTGGAAAGTTTGGTATTGGTAATGCAAGGGACTTTTCTTTGTAGCCCACTCCAGGTCAGTAGTAACACTGCACCTGCAAGAGCAGCATCACCAACCAGAGAGAAATGACAAATCCCATTTCCAGGGTTTCATTTAATTCTTCACATAAAAGTGTTTAAAAAAACCTCAAAACTGAAGGAATTGAAAAGATATCTATCAATTCGTAATAGCACCAACAAAACATTGTGGGAAAATGAGACCCATTATTTTGAAAAGTAATTCCATTAATAACATTTATTACACAAGCACTGAAGTGTTTCTCCCAAAGGAGATGCCTCACGCTTGAGTGTAAAGAGGATGCATTCATTCACCATGAAACTCCTAGCTTTACGAACAGTTTTATGCTCTAGATGCATTATCAGTCCTCAAAGTTTAACTGCTCATGTTTAAAAGCCTCTTGGACTTAAGAAATTACTGGTTGTTACCCTCACCTGAGGACAAGGCTTTGATGGCATTACACATGAATTTAGGATAGGAAAGGAAAAGGGAGCAAATGCTCATACTTGCAGCTGTTTTGAGGATGATCAAAGAATACATACATCAAAATCCCTTTTTAGTCTCTAAGCTAACCAAAAGAGAAAATGATTCCCTGCAAAAACTATACCTTAAGTGACAGATGTTTGTAACTTCCAAAATCAGTGAGACATGATACATGGTAAGACTAACATGCTTCTTGAAGTTAGAATAATTAAGAATATTAATAATTAAGAAGTGTCTAACAAACTGGTAACAAAATTGATTAAACACATGAACAACTCTGCAACATATTTTGCTTCCTTGATGGTATGCCTTAAATACCATCTTTCCAGAAGCAATTGGGAAACTAATGAAGACTGGGAATTCCTGTTGTTTTACACAGAAGACATTCTGAAGATTGACAAGCAACAAAGAAATGACCATCACTGTATCAACATCATATACTGAACTTTTATAATGCATGGATCAGAGACAGGCTCTGATCCCAAGTCCCAGGCCTAAGTCTCACCATGGTGGCAGCTCAGGAAAGATTAAAAAAAACAAACAACATTAGGGGCTCTTTGTTCTAGGCAAAAGTAGTAATCCTGGATGTTCAGCAAACTAGAGCTTAACACACAGTAATACAATCTTCTCTGTGGAAAAGCTTATACAAAAAGGTCCAGTTTGCTGGTGTACTTGAATTTTAGCAGAATCTGAAGATTCTTTTTTTATTTGAAGGGAGAGAGATTCTCCAATGCACCAGGACAGTACACAGAAAAGCCTAAATTCATCAATAGTCAATGAAGGGATGGGGAATACTCTTCGAAAATGAGGACAACGCTGAGGCCTAACTACTTAGGACAAATGTTTTGGTCCTCTCTTTTCACAAATCTAAGCAGATACTTCCTACGATTAAGATGCAATAAGGAAAGAAATTAAAAAGATTAAGAAAAGGTTTGAGAATTGGAGTAAGGAAAAGCGGATGTGTGATGGAGGCTCCAGGGCAAATAAAATTCTTCAAGTGTGCCAAGGAACAGCCAGGTAGGAATGTTTGATCAGGGCTCAGTTCTGGCTCTCCAGGTATTTTCAGAAAATAATGAAATAAGAAAATCACTACTAGCTCTAAACTTATCCTAATACTTCCCCCCCCCACATCCAGTGTTTCTTACTTGTTGAACACCAACAGCAAATGCCTTCAGGAACACTTCAGCAAACTCATTGTACTCCTTGGAAACATTACCAGGGCTTCCATACCTAGAATTAGAATCAAGTATGCAAATTCAAGAGTGCAGCAGTACTATTGACTTAAATATTTATGTGATTTTTTTGCTTTGCTTTGTTTTTAATAATAACAATAGAAGAGAAAATACCTCTCAAAAAGTCTAGCTAAGATATGCAAAGCCCACTTCTTGCATTTCCACCATGGCAACTCAGGTCTATCATCCTCATCAACTTGAAGGGTTTCCTTTAGGGCAAAAAAAATAAATTTAATTTATTTCCCAACTACTCAGAAAGAGTTCAAATTATATGTATTTTGAAGAACTATATAGCATACTTTGCTTTTAACCTGCCATTTGCACTCTTAGCTTAATAGAAGTATAAAGTACAGCATAGCTAAAAATACATCCCATAATGTATGTTGCATAAATGGTCAACAAATTCTTGAACCAAGCAGTCTAGATAATTTGAAAACCGAAATCCTGTACAAGCTACATATTTTCAAATTTTGTCTAGTCTGCTGAAAAAAACCTATTTAGTTAAAAAAGATATTCTGGATCTATTGAGAAAAAATATGGATCTATTGAGAAAAAAGAATGCAGAAATAAAGTTAAACTTTGTAACATTCTAATAAATGAAAAATATTTAAGCTTAAGGACATAAATAGCCAAAAGCCACTTACAGCTGGAACATCCCTATCGACAACAGTCTTGAGGATTTCTATCCATTCAGTCAGGTTCTGCTGATTTATCAACTCCAAAGGTAATGTGTACTTATTGAAAGAAAAAAAAAAAGGCAGAATAAATTTTTTGTAAAGCAATTTGAAAATAATGTTACTTTCAGAGTTTGAATTTTAGCTCTTTCAAGTCTTTGTCTACACTTAGGTACCATGAAAGATGAGCAAGCGACTCTGAAAGCCAGGCTAAAGAACTTCAGTTAACAGCATACTAACAGTTTCATTTCAAACTGCTGCATTTACACTGGTAATTCTATGTAGGCTGGCCTCTGCAATCTGTCATTTGAAAACTGATTTTCTAATAGGTTTCCTAGCAAACACTCTGCCTCAGAGAATGGCATGCGTAAGTTCTATCTAATGGCAACCAGGAATAGCACTGTACAAAAGTAAAAGTACAGCACAATCAAGCATCTCAAACCCCTGTGATTCATACCACAGCTGAGTAGTAAGGGAAACGATTCAGATATAATCTAATATTGATAGTATTTCTGTCATTTACTATTTTAAGGAAATAATGCTTTAAATTCAATTACCAATCAAGTATATAAAAAGTTTATTTTTTACCTGGACAAGGGCATAAAATATTTTGAAGATTTGTTTCTGGATGAGGACAGACTGATCAGATGGATCATTCAAGAGCTGAATGAAACTATCCTTCAGAACTGGTAGAAAATGTTGCATTGCAGCTATCAAAGGACTCCGCTCCTCTGGTTTCTTGTACCTTTAGATAAGAACAAACTAGTTTTGAAGATCTTTCAGGTAGCTTTTGAATTTTAGAAGTCCATCCTTCTCCAGTGTAGAAACAAGTATTACAGTTCATAACAAGATACGATTAAAAAATCAAAACAAACTAGTTGTTTCTTGTTACAGAATTTGAAATAAAGCTATAGCTGGACAACATTACAGTTAAAAAGGAAGTTAGAAAGCTGCTGAGTGTCCATTACTCCACTATATATCCCCATTAGTTTTCTGCTTGTAAGGCACTCCTGCCAACTTACTCACTTTGAGTGCTACATCATCTTCAGCCACACCGTTACTATAGTGAAAAGCAATCAGAGCACTACAAAAACTGCAAGCAAAAGGTACACATTTATGTCAAGAATGGCAGATGCTCGCCTAGTCAGTAGAATTCTAGAAAGACATTTATCAGAGTTCACAATTTATCAAAGTATTTCCAGAAGCTAGATTACTTCACTGACACTGAAGAAAGTAAACTCTGAGGTCTCTCTCAGTTTATCATTGATGTCTTTCACATCTTACCATTTAATTTGCCCAAATCTAACGACCTGATAGAGCATGTAGGCTTCAAGGCGGTGTGGCAGACTCTGAGCAGGCTTCATTTGCAACCCCTCCTTGAAATAGTGACTCAAGACCTTTCCATGCTAGTGACAGTCCACCAGCTCGCCTACACTGAAAGCAAGACTCCATGTCCTTTCCCAAGATAATTAAAAAATCCTGAAAGGAAATGAAGTCACATTTTGAAATGTTTCCCTAACTTTTAACTTACAAAGAAAGTCGTTATTGACTCAAGCGTTACCACAGCAGAACAAGATCTTGTCAATATCGGTGGTGACAATCAGAACAAAATAAAGTGTCACTTTAAGACTGCACAGCTTTATTTTTCAATTAAATGATTAATATTGTAATACTCCGAGTCTTGTGGGAGATTTTTGGGTGGTGAGATCGGGTTTTGGTTTTAAATTTTTGGTAACTTTTCACTAATACTAAATATCAATACTCAGCCTCTTAAAAGTGCCGGTTTGCAGAAATGTAAGATAAAGTCTACCCAATCTGGTGCCAGATGGGATGTTCTGTAAAAACTACTACACAACAGAGAGCTCAAAAATCCTGTTCAATGATACAGTTTCCATGTATTTTCTGAAACAGAAACCTATTATAGGTATAAGAACTAAATGTTGCTCCGGGAAATTCCGTTTCTAATTTCCATGGAAGACACAATTGAAAAAGGCAGAAAAGACAACTATGCAAAGAGCAGCCATTTGATCTTGCTGGCTGGATTTGGAGAAAAACAAATAATGATGAAAAGCCCCAAGATATTTACCTTCCACATTAAGAAAAATAAATCAATAGCTAAAGATTCCCTCCAACTCAATCAGTAACAACTTAAAGTCATAACATTATGCAGATTTTTTTCCCCAAAAAACTGACTTAAGTAATTTAACAAATCTTAGACCTGCTTGTACCCATATTGTTATACAATCCAACGTGCATATTCCTACATGATTTGTAAAACCAACCCCTGTTGATTTCACCAGAAAGCTAAACAAGTATGAGCAGTTGCTGGCCTCAGCCGAAGTGTTTGATCAACTAGGTTACACACACACCTGTTACATTAATCACACAATGACTGTGCTCATATTGAAATTCTTCCCTAAACAAGGATTGCTATAATCATAATACACTACCAGTGAACACTTCATAT
The DNA here is from genome assembly GCA_013398125.1 of Aegotheles bennettii. Classification (NCBI taxonomy): domain Eukaryota; kingdom Metazoa; phylum Chordata; class Aves; order Caprimulgiformes; family Aegothelidae; genus Aegotheles; species Aegotheles bennettii. Next base: position 423,635 of record VZRW01008591.1, on the reverse strand, counting down.
TTTGTATCTCACAGATCTCTCCTGTATATTTGGTTAAAGATGTTTCATTTGAAAATCAAGTAAGAAATAAGTTTATTTTCCTTTCTGAGCAGGATTTGCCATTTTCAGTCACAGAAAAAACTTCAAGGTGGGATTGCAAAGGTCATTCACCTGTTTTACACTAATTTACACAAAATTAATGGAAACAGACAGTGAATTTTTTCAATGCAATATTTTAAATCAAATACCTGAAACAGAAACGTTATTCATGTTATGATTCTATGCATGATGGTTCTTTGAAATAGTAAGTTGTGGATTCCACCAGTTCCACTACTACAATTCCCGAACTCCAGGACGGCAATTATGTCTGACCCAGCTCAACTGAGCTTCCTGCATGCCAGCAGCAGCAGCTGAGCTCCACACAACTTCTCGAAGTGCAACCTAAACTTCAAAGCAATACCAGATACAAAGCAAAGAACATTCACCTGAATCCCAGCCCAGTGCCTTGCATATAGGAGAACTTTATTACAGATTTCTTGGTTGGATGAGGCTATCAAAATTTTCAAAAGGACCACAGCAAAGCCTGTGAACTAATTCTGAACTTCCTAACATTCAAGATTTCACAATTTGAGATCTTTATGTTTACTGTCACCGATATCTAGAGTACATTTTTTTTAAGAGCCTAAACCTGGTTTAAATAAATAATAATTTCCTGCAAAAGTCAGGATTTTGAGCAGACTTGCTCACTGCTATCAATCCATAAAAAACAACTACCAAGTTAAGGCTTTTAAGTACCTTTTTTTTCCTCTGATCTCAAACCCTTAATGAAGGCAGTTTTTCTGTAATTTCTTTATGGAGAAGATGTGAGTCAACATCTACACAGCAAGTACTCTAGAACACTTTCTAAAGTTAGATTTCTATCACCTTTGTGCAATCCCACACAATGCTACATGGTTCTAACATACCTACAGAATACAAAAAATACACACAAATACGTTTATTCTGCTGCTTCATGTGGCAGAAAAAAAAACTTACTCATAGTTTTTCACAAGTTGATAAAGACAAAGAAGAATTCCAAGCCAGCAAGCACTGTTGTCAGACTGAAGATAAAATCCAATTTTCTCCACAACTGCAGTCCAGCGACTAGGATAATCATGCTTGATAATATGGTGAATGCAAGTAGTAAGCTGTACTCTGGAAATGAAATGCACAACAATTAAATAAGTTACAGCTATTTTCATAATATTCTTGTGGTGTTGAAACAGCTAATATTGCCGAAGCTTAAGACTTATTTTATGTATTGTTTAAAAGGTTTAGGTTGTGTACTTTCTGCTTCCTAGTCTCCATTTGAGGAACTTCAAATTTCTCTGTGCTGCATGAGCTGAAACCTGTTTTTCCATCTACATTAATTCTATGCTTAGGATACACAGTGTATGGTGATGATGCTTGGTACATAGGTGATCTTAGTTGTGCAAAAAACCCCCAACAAACCCCAAGAGTCAGAAACCACAGTCAATTCATAAATGGGTTAAAACTGCATACCTAATCAGCTCAGGAGAGTGAATAATGGCTTCTACAATATTTTCACGAATACAGTGTCTATCTTCTTCTGGGATGGAGTAAGGTGGGATCTCTCCTGGTGCAGTTTCACGATCTGGCCAATACTGGGTTATCATATTTTTCAAGTAGATAACCCCTGTGAGACAAGAGTGACATATCAGCTGATAGTCTGTAAATAATGTGGTTTTGTATAGAAATACTAAACATATTGCTTTTATCTGTGCTACAGATAAATAGTTGTGGAACATTTTAGCAACACACTTCTGAAAAACCCTTTATATTCTCAGTATTTTCATTAAAATAAAGCTAATCAATACTAATGACTATCTAAAACATCCCTTGTAAGCAAAAAAATCTAATTAAGCTTGTGATACAGGAGTGAATGCTAAAGAGAAACAGATCCTTTATACCAAGGCTATGGACCACAGCACTTTGTAGCTATCAGGCTGCTGGCACAAAAGCCTGCATTTACCAGTTGACAACCAAATCCAAACTGCTTATGTGGCAGAATATAGATTACAGCACTTGGAAAGAAAAGAACTTACAAAATGCAAGAGGAAATCTCAGATGACTAATAACAACATTATTATTCATCTAATTCTACCTACAGATCCATAAAGCAACTTCTCTTCCCAAATTTCATATGCACCTTCTGAAAACTCAGAAATCAAAGGATTTCTGAAAGGGTCTACAAAGGTAAGGAACACTCAGCAGATACGTGCTCTTACAAGACTGAAGTGATGCTTCAATCTGCCCTCAGTGGGATTTATCATGCCATTAATTGCTTTGCAGAACATGCACTGTTTGTAAGATATGCATTGTATGAGTTGTCTCCACTCTCTACAGACTGCTTTGGTTTTTAATTGGCTTACACTGAGGGAGAATTTTGGGGGGTTGTTTTCAAACTTCCCTATTTTTTTACATGTTATACGTGTTCAGTAGTAACTTTTTTGAGCAATCATCTAAATGATATCCCCTCAAGCAATAAGATAAAAATACAAGTTAGGCTTATGCTATAACTTAGAATAGTCTACTAAATGGAAAATCCAAATAAGTGATCAAGATGACACTTCCTGAACTGTGCTTTGGACCACTGACATATCCTATTAGAAACCTCTATCAAGCAGTCACAGCAACTTTAAGGTGATGTTTGGAGTTGCTAATATTCAACATCCAATTTTACTGATGGCTTATGTGCAAATCAGCAGGGTTCCAAAAGATATGGTTTGTTTTCTTCTACTTAAAGTGTTTAGAAACATTAGCATTACTAGTACAATGTTAAATTACCTCCTTGGCCCAAGTGTACTAGCACCATAAACCACCGTTTCCCCAAAGTCATTAGAGATAAAGGGGAGCAATCACTGAAGAGTCAGCACCTTTTATTTCTGTCTTCCCTATTCATCACTGTATGGTACCAGATACAGTTCATGATGACTGTAACTCAAGCAACCCCCAACTTTTGTGTATTTGAGATTAAAACCATTGTAATTCTTTAACACTTCTGTGTATGCATCATTAAAGTAGATACAGTGAAAAAAAGATTTTAAAACTTGCCTGCCTGTCTCACTGGTAAATCCAGTTGCTCAGACATAGTGATCTGAAGCAGAGTTGAAACAAAGTTCACTGACTTATGAGCCTGTAGAGGGAAAAAAAAAAGTAATCATTTAGTCATAGTTTGTTAAGTTTCAGAATACTCCCGTTAGGTTTTACAATATCTTTATAATGATGTAATGCAATCAATAGAATACCAGCAATTCAGACAGTTTCACAGTAGTCAGCTAATCAGCCAAAGCATTCCAAAGTTTCATGCTCACTGTATTCTGAAGACAGCATGGGGGAGGAAAAACCCTACCGTTTAAGGTAATAGAGTTGAAGAAATCATTAAACGGGCTTCAGAAATCAGCCTTTTACAGTCACCAATATGTTCTTCATTCAAAACAAATACTCACTTGAAAGAAGAGTATTTAAATAGCCAGAAAAAAACAAATGCAGCAAGTTTACAGCAACCTTTAACAAGGTATGAATTCATTATATAGTAATCTAAGAAACAGATCACAACTATGTTTTAAAACTAAGCCCAACCTTAAGCAAGCCTGCCCAAGTCTTAGTTCATCTTTCTGCAAAAAAAAAAAAGCTTTAAGAGACCATTTTGCATTACTACAGCAACTGTCAGCCTACCTATACAACAGCAAACCAACAGCAAGGAGACCTGAACAGAGTGACATCCTATGCAAGCATTTGCAAGAGTTCACTTAGAAAGAAAACAAAATGTGGTGTGGTTGTTATTACAATAATGAGACTGATTGGCACACTATATGCTATGTTGTATCTCCATCTTGCATTACTTGATGGCAAGCATCTCACATGAGATTATTGGAAAAAAGGTTTTGTGGGAGTAATGTCTTCGTGACCCTGCTCTGGCAGGGGGGTTGGACTAGATTCTGTGATTCTGTGATTCCATACAAGGAAACTAGCATAAACAATATCATAGCATCCTTTACCCACCTTTCCTAAGCATCAAAAACTCTAGCCATTCATTTCCTTGGGAAAAGTCAGTTGTAATCATTAAAAACTTACTCTACTTTTCATAACTGGAAAACAACGTAATTTTCCTCAAAGTCAAGAGTCAGTGGACATGAGCTGCTGTGGGAGAAATTCCTATTTTGCAAAAGGAAAAAATAAATTTAAAAAAATCACAAGAGCAGACAAGATCTGGAACAGTCTTTCCACAGAGGCTGCAGGACCTTGTCCTTTGAGATATCCAGAACTCAGTTGGGTAAGTCTCTATCTACCTGATCTAACTTCAAAACAGCTTTGCTTCAGGGACCTGGACCAGATGATCCGAGATTCCTTCTGAGCTAATTACTCCGTGAGTCAAATTGCCAAGATATATTTCTGCTTTACCTTCACTGACATGGCAATATTGTTTCAAACACTCTTTGCAGCACTTCTATCAAAGACAACTGCATAGATCTACCAACTTAACCTGTTAAACACCTCTTACCTATTTGTTACTCAGTTTATTAATCCCTACATAAAGCAAATATATTAATACTTTGAAAACCATTTAAATTACACTATCCACTTATCAGAACCAATTGTCTCAGTTACTGTAGCAGAGCAAATTAATATAATAAAGAGAAACAATCAGAAATTATCTCTCCCTAGCAATTATCTCCTACAGATTCTAGTATAAAGAAGTGCAAAAGGGACAGCCTGGGATGGGACATGACATTTGTTCGTGCATTTGTACTAAGATTTGATTAGTGTAGCACTGTCCACTAAAAATCTGCAGGCTAGAGAAAACCCAGAGAAGCAACACTCATATCTGGTCCAGCTGGAATGCTTATTTGTGGAGTGCGTTTTGATGAACTGGGTGTAGACACTACAGTAAAAGCACGCATCTTTCTGACCCACGTCCCTCTGATATCCCTGAAGAATGCCCTGAAGAAGCAAATACACTTAAAAAAAAAAAGTATATGTTTTCAGCTGCCAAGTAATGGCTGAATAAACACATTTAAAATAAAATTTACTTGTTGGTATTAATTCCTACTACAGGTCCAGGTCCGTTAAGTTCCTCCTTTTCTTAAATAACATTAACAGACACACTTCTGCAACACACACCAAATGACACTGAACTAATTCAGCACAGCATTCAATTATATGCCCCACATTAATGTCAGCGGATGTACTCCTGTACTTAAATGTGTTATTAAGAACTTGCTGAAGAAAGCTTTCTGTTTCAATAACCTTTAACTCACCTAAAAATAAGGTCATATTACAATGTGCATAAAACAGACTTTAAAAGTGCAAACTGATATCATTCCACAACGACTTTGATAAACAACTACCTTTTCAATAGTGAAAATCTGCAATGTATTTCATGTGTGGAAATTGAAAAGCATTAAATCCTACAATTTTAAAAATGAAGGACTATTTCCTTTTTTTCATGAAACTATCCTTTTAATGAAAACTATCCATTTCAATAAAAAGTATGGAAATTGCTTAAGAACTACCAAGAAACTAACAGGAATAACAAAACAAATTTAATTCAAAAATGTTATGTCTTAAAAGCAAAAAGCAACAGAAGAAATAGCAGTGTACAAAACTGGCACACATGGAAATTTAGTAAAATATGAAAGAATAATCTTTTCTTCATTAAAAAAATCAGGACTGAGACTATGACTGTAGCAAGCTACAGAAGCTTCCTAGAAATGTCAATTATATCAGTATGTGGGATTAATACACTTTCACTGAATACACTGAATTATAATATATCTTGAAGGATAGGACCAAAATATCTATACCATTATCTTGGGTTTTTTTTAAACCTTACAAGTATCATCCTTATTAACATCCCAAACATCAGACACCAACCAGCCACAAGAATGAGCTACTTTACCACCTTAGTGGTTCAAAGCAGAGATTCAGACTAGAAATAATTCGTGTTTTAAATACACAGTAGCCAAAGTAATTACCTTGTACTTTCCAACCAAAGTCCCCTCTTCATCCATTCAGCTCATAACTAAGTTCATACAGAGCTACATTAACACTTCCATGCATTCTATACGGAATATAAAGGACTTCCAAATTCCTTACAAACCCCTTCCCACGCCACTGAAAGGAAGGTGATTCCAGAGAAACTGAAATGTGGGAAGGATTAAGGCAGCTCCATGAAGGCATGTGTGTACCAAATGGCCAAACAAAACCCTAGGTACTAAATGATAGAATCAGATTATTGTTTGGGTTGGAAGGGATTTTAAAGACCATCCAGTTCCAACCCCCCAGCCATGGGCAGGGACACCTCCCACCAGACCAGGTTGCTCCAAGCCCCATTCAACCTGGCCTTGAACACTGCCAGGGAGGGGACAGCCACAGCTCCTCTGGGCAACCTGTGCCAGTGTCTCACCACCCTCACAGGAAAGAACTTCTTCCCAATATCCAATCCCAATTTACCCTCTTTCAGTGTGAACCCATTCCCCCTTGTCCTATCACTGCATGCCCTTGTAAAAAGTCCCTCTCCACCTTTCCTGCAGCCCCTTCAGGTACTGAAGGCTGCTCTAAGGCCTCCCTGGACCCTTCTCTTCTCCAGACAGAACAACCCCAACTCTCTCAGCCTGTCTTCATAGGAGAGGTGCTCCCGCCCTCTGATCATCTTCATGGCCCTCCCCTGGACTCGATCCAACAGATCCATGTCCTTAACCTATCACTTGCTCCCTTGCTTTACTTTACTATTAATAAGAACACCCAATGTTTTATTGGCACCCATAAAAAACAACTGAACTTAAAATAAGATACCACATAGGTGCCAATTGTGTATCTACAGCATTAAAAAACACTCAACACACATCCATTTCAGCTATTTCAATCTTCAGTATTTTTACTCTGCAAAGATGGCTGTCTCTGAGGACATCACGTTCCTCTCCATCGACAGCACTGCCGAAAAAAAAAAGCAAACAAAAAACCACACCTATTTTAGGTACATATTCTATAAAAATACTGGCCTTTGTGTTTAGTGCATGCAATTAGCCAGGATACTTTGCTATACAAAAGGTGAGCTGCAAATAAAGATTCATTAAAGGTCTATCAGGGAACTACCTGAATGTAGAGGATTCAGCTGGCCCACACATGCCCTACTCCCAAAGAAGTGGGTGTACTGATGCCACGTCAGTGAAAGCCACTGGCAAGCAGTGTCATTTTACACAGAAGTCCCATGGCTCCAGCACGTGAGAATCAAAATCAGGATTTCACAATGGTTCCTACCACATACTCCAAACTGCATGAAGAATATAAAAATGTCTATGACTTTGTAACGTTTTGACATCGATGAAACTCTTTTATTCTCTTGCTCCTTCTTTACAAATACCTTTTTGAAATAAATTATTAAGTTTAGAAAACCACAATAACCACAAAAGTGGTTCTGTCACAGTCAAAGTCTGCTTCTTAGCATGTAACTCAACATTTTAAAAAAATAAAACCAAAACTCATCTCGAGTCGTTCCCCATTACAAATCCTGCAACATGTCGTGTCACTGGTATGACTCTGTTGTCTAAGAGCCAAAGAATTCAGGGACTTTTCCCAAGAGCAATCTTTGCTATGCAGCCTCCCTCGCTGAGGAATGTATTCTATCAGACCACAAACGTTGCACCACTGTCTGTTAATATCAATTACTGTCCCAGAACATACAACCTTTTTGCATATTTCATTGCAGTTTTTCCTAGCAGAGTTCATCTGTTAGCCATTCACTAAAACACGCTTCTGAGAAAAGTGTCATGTCAGCTACATAATCTGAAATACAGATTAAGTCTGAAGTTACCATTAAAGAGACCAGGTGTTCATGGCATATGAACTACCAACAGTTAATTATGATGCAGAAAAGAACTTTTCCCCCAGTAATGATAACCGTTACAGTCAGTTACATTAATCTTTAACACTAGAATTATTCATATCTTATGCAAAACCTGCATGCTACTGAATAATAAAAACAAGAAGCTTCATCTCAGGTATTAAAAGCCTGCATGCACTCTTCTCAGACATTAAGAATTTAACATACCATAACAGACACACTACTATAGGTACCTCCTTTACTGTTATGAAAGAAGCAAATTGGAAGGGTAAAATTTACTCTAGTGTTGCTGAACTAGAATCCTAGGTTATTTATATAGTTATTCAAAGTAGCACACATTTAAATAAAGGCTACAATTTACTTTTAAAGGAGCTGAAAAAACACAATTCCAAGACATCACCATTTCAATTTTGAAAAAAATCTATATGCAATTTTTGATCGTATAACAGGAGTAGGTGAACACAACTATTATGCAGAGATGAAACAGTTTGGTTTTTTATAGAAAGGTAAAGTCAGGAACTGTAAGGCCATGCCAAATCAGCAAACTGCCCTGTAGCACTCTTTCAATTCTTTTTTAAGAACTCAGCAGGTGTGGAAGTCATTCTGACCTCAGATTTTTGCAAGCTAGTTCTGCCACCTCTTATGCAGCTATGTATTTATAAATCCAGTGTAAAGTCCACATAAAATACATACACGCTTATCAGATCTTTCAAACATCCTTGATGCTCATTTCATCAGAATACTGTCTGCAAGTTCAGCTGCCTATTTGCTCTTCTGTTCGCAGAGGAAAAAGGAATGTGCTCTCCGCAAAGGCCAGCTAAGCACACACAGTAACTATTTGCTAAGTCATGAGAAAGTGGCAAGTCGCCTGCTCTGCTAGGATTTTACCTTGTACTGGTTAACATGCCTCAAGAATGTAACTTCTTCCTAATGAAGACAAAGCTCCCTTGGTTCCTTACTGCCCCCAAGGGGATTCCCGGTGTTGGACCAGCCTCGATATTATAAAATTTAAAACCATCCTTTCCCAAAGCATCTCTCATCTAGCACACATCAAAATACATAGATGGAAGATAACGGAAGTGAAAGTTATCAAGCAGCTTTGGTAAAATGTCACACTAACAACTTTAAAAGACAGCCCATGATCTGACAATCAGAGCCAGGAAATTCATGCTCTGTTCTTGTTCTTACTCAGACTACAATATACTGCTGCAGGTGTTATACACCAAGACTGTGATAGAAAAGGTTAAAAAAAATAAAATTAGAGCTAAGGTAACACTGTAAATACCTACCCCAAAGTACCCAAAGCACAGCAACTCAGTATCCGGAAATTAAGGAGTTAAAGGCACCATGTAATAAGCAGAATACTTCTTCCTCTGTGACAACCTTTCACTCCAAAGCTCCCCAGTAGCCAGAGTCCAAACATTTAATTTAATCATTCCAGCATTCTAACATTTGTATCTATTAAGCAGGCAACTGAGGACACAGAACTAGGCCCTGCTGCATTCTGTTAAATCAACGGTATGGTGACTAGTCAATAAGCTAAAGCATTCTTCCTTCTCTTGTCACTTCCAGTAGAACACAAAAAAGCTTAAACTTTTAAAGTACAGCAACAGGATAACATTTTTCTCAACAAACCCCGTTAAGCTTTGACTTAAAAAAAATGGGTTGTTAGTCTGAAAAGATGTCTTAAAAGCTCATATGTACTGGGGTAAATCTCAGATACTTACAAGACACACATAAAAGTTATAAATTCCCTGGAATTACAAAGAAGAACCTGCAAGGGAAGTACTATCTAGCAACTGCACCTTTTTAAATATGTTGATATTAAAAGATTAAACAACACTGTGTATTATTTTCAGTGTCATTCCATAGCTGCACAGTTACATATATCTATTTTCATCATCATTTCTGAGAAACACCTTATATGTGAAGTCCAAAGACTGTTTCAAAAGGCAACAATGTCTTCTTGCTGCTTTCCAGAGCCTTACTTAAAGAGTCCGGTTCTAAGTGCTTGTAAAACACAGCTTTCCCCTGTAAGACAGGGACAGAGATGGGCAAACACTGCAGGGTACAGCATCAGCTGGAAATGACATGAGAAGCTGTCAGAACCAAGAGCTAGTAGTATCATACCCTATAACTTATTTTCACAGTGAGGAAAGCAAAAAAAGACTGAAATACCTGCATTTTTTTAGCATATCTCAACTCCAAAAGTTCTCCCAGCGTTTTATGTGCAGGCAATATAACCTAATAAAACTTAGCGAAAGAAAAAATAAACCATAGAGCAGCTCAGGACTTAGCCAAGGTCAAAGGAAAAATAACAAAGCCTGGACAAATCAAGAATCATACATCCCTGTTCCCTTCTCCAGTCTGTTCAAACTGTTGATTATGATGAAGCTAGATCTTGATAGTTAACTCTTCCATTAATTAGGAACACCAATTACTGAGCGAAGCGCATCCTTTTCTGATACACTGAAAACCAGTCTGATCAGCTCAAGCAGAGGCACTTCATAAAAATCAAAGGTAAACTAAAAGGTCAACCAAGGACAACTATTAAACTTCAATTATAAAAACACTTGTGTGTGCCTGGCCACATCCAAGAGCATTCACTACTGTGTGATTTCATCTTTACAGAGGAAGAAACCTGAAATATTAATTGGCAACACAACTGCCCTAACAGTTAACAAATTTAGACCAGTATCCTGTAAGCAAATGCATGACTTAATAAACCTATGCAAGACCAAGACCATGCATGTGACTAAACTACATATGTGTACACGTGCTTCCAGATTCAGGGCTTAACAACTATTCTTATCACAAAAGGTCTGTGAGAGATCAGTGAGGCTACATTTCCAATAATAAAGAAAGTGGTTCAGTAATGTCTGGTGTTTTCAAAGGGGTACAGATACTTGGATTTTAAACCATTTTAATACTCGTGTACTACATGATAGACCATGATGTTTTGATTCAAAAGTGTGAACAGAAGCCAGTTGCTGGTGAGCATGATTCTTCATGCAACAGAGTTTGCCATTTGCTGAAGACCTCGACTGACAGAGAACAATTTCCTGCACATTCAGCAACAAAGTACCTGCAAAAAATAGCTAAAATAGATTTCAAGCAAGTTACTATGCATGGATATTGACATGCACAGAACACAAAAAATGCATTTCGGAGCCAGCTTAAGATTTCATATATATATTACTGTCTCTGTGGGCAATTAAATTATTTTCAGTTTTGTTTAAACAAGAAACACTGAAATACTTTTTTAGCAAAGTATATGGAAAAGAAAGCCAGTCACTTTACACAGACCTCAATTAAACACTGAGTACTTTTATAGCTATCTATTTCAAATCTACCTAATATTTATTTGCCATTCATTTATTAAATGATGTGCAGGAATTCAGCTTAATTACACTCTTTTATAATAAGAAAAGCCATACCTTTAGTTCCTGAAAGTTTCTCTACCACCAGCAGAACATTTGGCCCACCTATACCTAAACTCTGCTGAACATCTGTTGCATTAAGTGTATTTTGTCAGGCCTAAAGTCTGCTTAAGAGCAACAAAGAGACATTTGTGGAAAAGGCCAACCAAAGGCACCACAAGAGCTGACATACAGGCTCACCCTTTACCTCCACCGAGCCATCACCTTTTCTCCAAGTCGAACAGTAGAATGTCTTTTTTTCAAGTGTCTGAGAGTCCCGTGGCTGCAGCTCATCAAGAAAGAAAAGTTCCCACCTGGCAGGTGGAGTTAAGTGGACAAAAATCCACACAACCTTCTTCCCAAAGCAGAGCCAGCAGAACCGGGACCTGTTGGTTCTGCTGTACCCCAGTGTGACACCTGAGCGCAGCCTGAGCGGTGACCTCTGGGCTGGGGACCCTGCCGACACCGCCCCCGGGATCAGCACAGCTCCCCGGGACCAGCACAGCTCCCCGGGCAGCGCTGCCGAGCGGGCTCCAGAGGCACCCCGAGTGCCGCCGGGCTCCCGGGTCACCCGAGCCCAGCCCGGGCCGCCCTCACGCCGGCAGCCTGCGCTAAGGAGCGATGCGGGCCTCGCTACACCCTCCCCGCCGACAAACGGCTGCTCCCCACAGCCCCAGCCCGCCCTCAGCCAGTCCCGGGCGGGACGGGCTCCAGCGCCACCGAGGGTTTCAAACCCCGCTCCACAGATCGCCCTTTCCCCGCGGAGCAGGGAGACAATGGAGGTGATCGGCTACCGGCAGGGACGGCAGCGGGGCCCCCTGCCCAGCGCCGACCGCTCTCCGCCGCTACCCCCCCCAGAGCCCCGCCCGGCACGGCCCGGCCTGG
>VZRW01008591.1:390656-410732 GCA_013398125.1 Aegotheles bennettii | reverse complement strand
CCGGTGCCCGGCCCGCCGGGCGTGTGGTGCTGGGGCGGCCCGGGGGGGGAATGCGCTGCCCGGCCCGGCCCCAGCCCATGGGCCGCGTTAGGACCGAGTGTAACCCGCTGTTTTAACACAATCCCTCCTGCCCCACAGGCGCTGCCGTGCTCGGGGCCGCTTGGGTGAGCGGTGAGGAAGGAAGGAGCGGTGTGCGGGGTCACTGCGGGCTCTTCCTTAGGGCACGGGGTGCAGACAGGTCCTGGGCAGTTAACAGAACCCAGCGGGTTGTTCTCATCGTTTTAGGGGAAAAAAAAAGGGAAAAAAAGTGGTGAAGGTGTGTCAGGAGTTGTGAGGAGATGGGTGGGAACAGGGCTGTCATTCTGGGGGGCACTGGGCAGGCTGCTCCCCACCAGCGCTCTGCTCTGGGGTAACTTCACTCAGCGAGCAGCCACAGCTCAACAGGCACTGCTGTCTGCACAGTGGTTTGTGAGGTGTGATGGGTGGTGTACAGAGTCATTCACTGCTGTCTTCATTTGAGGGATGGCATGCAGCGACACCTGGCATTTTGGGAGTTGCTGTTATGAGAGGAGTTCATGGAACAGGTAAATAATGCCATCAAGGGAAAAAGTTTTACAAACAGACCATCCCAGAACAACTCTGAAATGAAGGCACAGCAACAAAGAGGCCACATATCAAACAGAAAAGTGGAAATGCAAGTACACACAGAAAATAATAGAAACTAAAAGTGATACAATTTAGAAAAATGTATAAACATTTATTTCCTTACTTGTTTAGTCAGTTTCAGGAAATGCCACATTAAAACTTGAATCCCTTTACTGCCCTACTGTTCAAACGTTTCCCATTCCTGGAGTTCACGTGGGCCACAAGCTACTCCTAGCACATAGGCTGGATGGAGCCAGCTTGGTTTTGAAGGCCACCCTCTCTCAGCTGGCCACCATCCGAGCCTGCCTCAGGCAGGCTGACCAATTCCATCTCAGCTGGCAAAACCTGTGCTAGTCAGGTTTAGCTGCAGTATCTTTTCATACATGAAATAGCTTAACAGACTAGCTTTTGTATATAAATTTTCCAAATGAGTAACTTCTCCATGATTGTTGCTGGACTGAAAACCAGCTTTCTCAGTTTCTCTTGCTACTGGTTTGTCAGTGTTTTGCTGGGTGTTTTTTACATAATGCTAAAACCTGTGATTTACACTACATAGAAGCTGTTCGGGTTTTTTTATTGCAAGCATGAAAATGAGTGCCTCGTTTATGAAACCAAATAGTGAAGCAGAAGTGAATGGCTGCCTTTCTGAATAAGCCCAGGGGGCCTGCAGATCCAGCTGCAAGTGGCAATGAGGCATAATTTCAGGACATGAGGTCATAAGATGTTCCTCTATAAGATACCCAGATCTGCAGTCACACTCCCAATTCTAGAGGTTGCCCAAAATATAAAAAAGGTGAAATACTGTACATCCAATGCCATTAAAAGATGCTACAACAAAGTCTTTTCCATGCTTTTGTGTCACAGCACAGATAACAAGATCAAATCTCAATGCTCTTTATATCAAAGGAGCAAAGCAATAATGCCTCTAACCAGAGAGAATGTAGATCCTAAGCTGATCAACAACTTATGAAACAGAATATATCTTCTTTAAAAAGAAAAATGAGTACTTCAAAGGACAGAGGGCTCATGATGTGCTGGTGGGAAATAATATTCCATCAGATATACAGATGTGAAACGCTGCAAGGAAAAGCAGGATGGGGTGCAAACCATTGTCGGTGGAGGTGCTGTGGCTAGAGAAGCTTATCGCCAGAGCTGGGACCATTTGTATGCAAAAGTGAGGAGGACAACAAAAAATTATGCAGAAGAATGTGTAAACAATTGTCCAGAGCATGAATACTCTGAAACAGAAAACATTGTGTGTCAAGGAGTGTTTGCATTCACAAGGATGTTTGCATTGGCATCTTTGCTTGCCCAGAAGTACTAACAGTAACTAACCTCACAGCAGGGTTAATTGCATAAATGATTCACAGAAATTAATGCAAGATTCAATCAAGATGGGCGTTTCATGTAGACTGGACACCAGCTTTAAGAAGAAGCATCCATAAGGTTAAAAAGGAATTTATCACAAATCTGAACAATTTGTTGATTAGGTTTGTCATGGGTAGATTAGTGTTAAAGAGGGAGATGATCAAAGAAAACAGACACACTAGCAGTTTGAGTGGAGCAACTTAGCAGATGAAAGCTGACCTCAAACTACAGGGGACTGGTGAGCTGTGGCATCTTTAACTCTGAAATGTTGTTAAGATCAAATAAATATACCCACTTCCATCAGATACTTTCTTTGAACAGTATTAGCAGGACAAAGCAAGACCTTAAGCTTAGCCATCACAGCACAGCAATCGGTGAGGACTTGGGCCAAAACTGTTCAGGAGGGGAAAAATACCTTACCAAAGCATAAATCTTGCAGATCTTACAAGATGCAGCAGATGAGTTGATATAAGAATTAAATTTTAAATTCAAGTTTCAGATCACAAGAGTTAGCACTGGAGAGAAGTGCATCCTTTAGCCAGATAAGCTAATCAATTTCTCTTCAATTTCTTGGTCTCAGAACAGAAAGTCTGCATGTTGCAGAGATTAGGTGCCCGATAATGTTCTCTGTTGTGTATGAATACTTGTAGACAACTTCAGGTTGCTATGGGAGAACTGAGCCTCTCAAATTATCTCATAAAAAGCAGATGTGGTATTGTGCAGGCCTCAAACATTGGATACAAATCGGTCACAATTACTCCTGAAGATAAACATACTCTCATAGACTGTCTTGGGTTTAGCAGTCATGTGTATTTTCCCTGGAAAGTTGGAACAATAACAGAACCAGTATTTGTCAGCTTTAATAAAGTAGTGTGCTCCCTTGGAGCTGACTGGAGAGCGCTGCTTAGCACGTATGGCTTTTTGGGGTACCATTCTCTTCACGGTAAATGAAAAGCTAGAAGCCAAAATTGTGTATAAAGGGAGCACAGCTATTGAAGATCTTTCCTGAGCCTCATCAAGTTTGGGTGCTTTCACCAGATCTTTCAAAAATTTTTTGCAGTAAAAACTGATAAATGCTGCACTCAGCTGTCATGTGCCAGTCACACGTGTTAAGACACGTGATTCCTGCATCAACAGCATTCATAGTATCAGCCCAAGTTTGGGAAAAAAACACTTGCGTGTGAAGGTACCTACCAATCCTCCAGATCCAAAGGGAGTTTAGACATGGAGTGAGTGGATGAGTCATCAGCCCCCAAAGCTGTCCTGGAGGGACTTCTGCTAAATCAAAGATGGCAACAGGAAGGAAAAAGTGTGCACAGAAATATTGTGCCAATAGGCAAAGTTTTCAAATATCCAGTTACATTAGTCTTAAAAGAAGAAGCTCAAATGGGATTCAGAGATGAAGCTATTAAATGAAACTGGTGATAGTCAATGTGACTTGGTGTAAAATCCCCAAAGGTGATTCATTGATTGAGGAGTTCTCTAGTTTAGCTGGGAAAATGGTGCAGAATAAATAGACTTCTTTGCTTTAAAATATCATATTAGGCTCTAAACCTGAGAGCACATTGAAGGGATTGAGAACTGGCTAAGTTAAATTTCTTGGTAAAAAGGTGATAAGTGAAGAGCGATTATCTAAGGGACCAATTTCTATTGGATTTCTACTGATACTACTGGCTGATACTTAAAGCAGTTTTAAAATCAACATAAAAATTGCTGCAGATCATTGTTAGGATGACATAAATTTAGCAAAACAGTCCTATATGGATGGCACAAGCTCTTAACCTGAACAACCTGAACAGAAATGCACTTCAGCGCAGCCAAATGTGAAGTTATACACATAAGAACAGAAAATGTAGGCAGGTTTCTGTATACTGAAAGGATTGTCAGGGACACCGTGGGCATGCAGGTTGACATAAGCTCCCAGCAGGACATTGTGGTGAAAGACTTAGTACAGTCTTCAAGTTGAAAACAGAGGTCTGAAAAGGGGAACTGGGAAGTGATTTGTCTTTTCCTCTGGTGCTGGAGAGACAGATGCTGCATTGCCAGGGAATAGCTCTAGCATTTATGTTTTTTAAGTATTTACAAACTGAACTGTATAAAATAGCCACAAAAAATATTTGTGATCAAGAGTTTATTCTCTTCATCTGTGGGAAACTTATTTGAAACGTCCAAGTTAGATTTAAGACAAAAGTTGTGAGGAGTCTTCGTTACTGCATGTCACTACTGTAATGATGAAATAAAGCAGAGATTTAGTGGGCAGCACAAGGGAGGTTCCTTACTGAGTCCCTGCTTTGAGTTTGGCTCTAGCTGGGAGCGCAGGATGCCATAGTGTGCCCATCCTGTGGTTGCACAGCTCCCTTTAATCCCCCATAATCAGCTGGGAGTTGGCTTCACCCTTAAGGTAAACTTTACTGAAATTTTGTTCAGGGTGGATGTAAAGAAGCCACTAAGCTCCTTTATGTAGTCATGAGTTCAATGGTCACACCACCCTGCCAAAAAAAAGCACAAGCTACCCCCATCCCCTTCAGCCAGATGGCAAGGCTTGAGCAGATGCTAAACCCCATATTCAAACAGGTTTAGCAGGGGACAGAGGCTGAAAACAAGATTTGGTCATCAGCTGGTAGAAATGTCTGCAAGTGGAACAGCAGGAGTAAAAACACTGAGGTGAAGCAGCAAAGAACCAGTCACTGTAACAGAGACAGTGATATTAAGGTCCTGAGTAAATGCCAAAGAGATAGAGTTTTTATAGAGCTTTTAGATCAATAGCTTATTTAAAAAAAAAAAAGCCTGAGAGGTGTGAAAAAAAAAAATAATAAAAACCTCTGATGTGTGATATTTATGAGTTCAGGTTCTACCTGAAATAAGTTCTAACTTATTTTTAATAAACATCTCTTCAAAGACTCCCTCATTAATTCTTACTTTTAGCAGTTAATTCTGGGTAGCAAGCTGGGAAAAAATAGCAACAGTATCTCTTCAAGAAGAAAATAGTGGGTACTGAACAGCTCTTTAGTGAAGAAAGATGGAACAGGATCAAGTATCTAACATGAAACCAGAGAATCACTGAAACAAATTCCCAGTGGCAGTAATCAGTACTCTGTCTCTTGATGTCTTCTGAGTGAGACTGGATGCTGTGCGGGAAGATATGTTTTAGTAAAAACACAAGCTGTGCTTCAGTCAAAATGACAAGATTAGGGCTTTAATAAGAAAAAGGTGCATAAAACTTGAATTGCCAGTACTATATAGTTGGATTAGATGATGTGATCATAAACAGCACAATGTTTTGGGCTTTGCTGTTTGCTTTCCAGTTAGATGTATCTTCTCCTGAAGGTTCAGTTCTGCAATGTGGACGGACATCCAGTAAACCCAGCCCAGAATCTGCTTCAGGCTCTGTGTGACAGGCAGTGGAGCAAGAGTGTCTGTAGCTACAGCAGTTTTATCTCCTCCTACCTCATGCACTGTTTTTCCAGCCTGTAGATTTCTATTTGTATACACATCTAGGTTTTAGCTTTCCCATATCGTGATACAGAGTTCTGTCCAGCTCAGTAACTCTACCCCCTGCCAAACTGTGCAAAAATGTACTTCCTTTCATGCAGGGAAAATAAAAGAGAAAGAAGCAGTTTCAAATAAGCCTCAGTGGCACATAGACAATGAGTGTAGGGCACTAGAAAATGCTGAATTCTGTGTGCAAAAACCTTGAATTTCATGGCCCTTAGGGAACATGCCGAATTTACAAAACTGCAGAGTGGTGGATCTGTGACATCCAGGAGAGAGAAGCAGGAGATGGTAACTGATACTCGCGATACTTAGATGGCACTAACAGTCTATGCTCTTTTCATGTTTTTAATGCAGTTGCACAACCACAGAAGTTAACAAATGCATCGACTGGAATGTGTTGCATTATTATGAAATGAAAACTCACACTGAAGATCACAGAATAGCTGCAAGTGAATACTACATGTCCTCAGAATAATGACTGTGATTACTCCATTCTCCAAGAATGTTTTCTCTTTATGTGCATTATGTGCATGGGTTTTATTTTTGCAAGAAAACGAGTATGTCCTTTCCTTACCATTCCTTAAGTAGGACCCCAAGCTCATCTTATTTTTTATGATTGTTCCTAAAATGGACACTCGTGGATCAAGTGTAACACAGACTTTAAATTTTGAGGAAGCAAATTTATAGAAAATCTAAGTATAAGGGATGTGCATCCAGGATTTATTAGTGTTAAAGCAGATGCTGATTTTTAAAACACAAGCTTTCTAATACAGTTTTTGCAGCTAAGACACAGCAATAAACTGAAATTGTTCAGAAATAGCTGTGAAAAGCTGGGGAACAGGCAAAAATTTCTGAAACTTCCTAAGAGTAAAAAAGTACGTTTAAACTCTAACTTCAGCCATATTATTAGATATGTGTTCAAGTAAGGCTTATGCAAGCTATATATACATTTATCAAAGTATAATATTTCTTTCTGTTTAGTAAAACAGAGAGTTCAAGTTAGTCCTATTTAAAATAATTTTAGTCTTTATAATCATATCCTGTTTCTATTTAAATTGTTTAAATAACAATGAGTACAGTAGAACAGGACTAGGATTTTATTATATTAAAATTTACTCAATAAATTCTCAGCACTTAGGAAAAGCTTTTCATTTGCAAGGAACTACATACATGCATTAAGAATTTTAGTAATCTAGTAATCAGTTTATTAACTCATTCCAGTCAGTACAATTCTAGGCAGTTCCCTCCATAATACATCTGTGTTTAGAAAGTGCCAGTGTGGCTCCTTGGTGGCAGACATAATTTCCTATGGAGCATTTCTAGAGTTCCGGCAGCCAGGGAGGCTGTGAGGCATCCAGGGGTGGTCAGGGCCGTGATGAGGAGCCTCTGGTGTGCTCAGGGCTGCCCACACCCTTGGCCATCAGTTCCTGATGCTATGGTGAGGTGACACCACAAGTCAGTACTTTGGGAAGCTCGGTTTCCTTCAAGCACCTGAAATTGCCAGTGGGTATTTAGACTATGCAGTTTCCACATATGGTGAGCAGCATGGGTGTCATCAGCAGCAGGGAGGATGTATATGAGAGGGGAGAGGAGGAGAGTGTGGAGGCAGCAAAAGGAGAAAAGAGAGGGAAACAATATCAGAGGTGGGAAAAAAGGAAGTGATACAGGAAAAGAAGGTGTGAGGAAAGAGGTAGAGGCAAAAGGGATGAAGTTGATCAAGAAGTCTGTTATGACTATTATGCAACATCAAATGGCTGTGGTAACACTCATCCAAGGATGAGAAATCAGTAAATATGATTGACAGTCTGAACTACACATTGGGGATTTATCATATATTTATTATTAAAAAAAAAGCCTGTTTTTGTTTTGCTGGCATGGTACAATATTTTTCTTACTTTTCCAGCTTTTCAGATCTACCTTTCCCTCTGTCCTTTCTAAACTGGAAGAGATAGTTATGTATGCTCCTAAGTCAATATAACAGTTTATCTTAAAAAAAAAGACTAAATTGAACCTTTTGAACCTTTCCTGTTTCATTTTCATAAATGGCAAGTTCAAGATGACACTTGTCCAATGCCAAACAGATAACCTTAAAATCCATTCTGTGCCAGATTTTTAAGATTACCATTTAGGCCAGGCAATTAGGTATATTCTCTACTCCTTTCCCCACTAGATATGTAAATGTTTTTTCTTTTAGAAAAGTAAATTGTATGGAGAGTACAGTTACCAGATTTCTGCATAATACAAGGGAAGCAGTTAGATAGAAAAGAAGCTTTTTATGCAAGAAAAACGTAAAATCAGTTTTGTTCCTTTATGGAATATACAAGTGAAATAATCAGAACTGTGTTAAAAGCAGAGGCCCGACACAGGGCAGGTGAAGAACTGGAGCCACATGGCCAAGTGTGTTTCTTTGGGTCTGCTTGCAAATAAAGGAGACTGACTGTTGCCTGGTGAATTCTCTGTTTGAGAGGAAGCATAATAAAGGCATCAAAGAAATACTCTGGGGCAGGCAGGGAAGTGCACACAGCTGACTGGGAGAAAAACTAAGATTAGATATACAGAGTTTGTGAGCAGCAAATGAGCTGGAAAGTTTACTTACAATTACTAGAAGAAACATATTACCCCTTTCTGTTTTATTCCTGCTACGCTAAGTGAAGCACAACTTTTGATACATATTTTTAAATAAATAGGATTTCATAAAAGTACTTTACTCCTTCACTAAATTACTTTTCTATTAGAAATAGCTCTATACATCACAAGTTTTATATGGCTGCTTATGTTAAAAGAGTTAGTTAAAAATAACAAAATTAGAGATGAACAGTGATGTGTATTTCCTAGATAGAGCAAAGATAAATATAACCATTTAAATGTATTAAGAATGCTTTTTGTTATAAGACCAAATTATTTTCATTTCCTTCTTTTACTTTCATTTTAGATGTTATCTGGTTAGATAACTTTTATTAGGTGACTCACAGTGTTTACTCTTTGCAAGTCTTTAAAATGCAATATTACTGTCCAAATGGGATGAATATGCTTTCTATTGGGTTATATTGGTTTAAATACTAGTATTTTCTTATTTAACAAAAGTGTTTATAATGCTGCGGAAGGGTAGACATAGGACCCATTCTGACATGTATGTAAATTGCTAAAGAAATACAGATATTAAAATAAGTAATGAAATGTATATTACACAACTTTATACTCTACCTGTGAGCACACGTGTGTGTTCCTTGATGACTGTTGGTGCACCCCTGTTTATGTGGAACAGTAGGTGGGTGAGCTGGGGTGGGTTTGTGCTGCAGCTGGGTATCTGCCTGGGACATACAAACACAGAGGATGCATAGCTTTACCTTAGTTCGCTTCTGCCTGAGCAGCAGCCCAGATGTATTAGCATTATCCTCAACTGAGACTAGCTGAGTTAGTACAGAGCTGGCCCAGAAATTCATACTGCTGTGGCTTTCACAGTCTTGGCAGCCAACAGCTAGATTAAAATTAGCTCAGTTAGCCTGGCCTGTAGGACCAACACACCTCATGATTGCTGCATGCTAATTCCAGTAGCTGCTACAGCAAAGCAGGGAACGTGTGTGGAAACATGAGAACTGTGTTGACAAGGCCCATGTCTTTGGCTGAACAAGACTCCATGACTTTCCCATGTTTTGTGAAGTAACTAAGTGGAAAACACATGCCCTCATTTCACCTTTTGAAGGCACGTGAATGATGTATGCAGGGCAACATCGTGTTCTCAGGATAACGAAGAGCTGTGTCAGCTTCCTCCTCGGGTGCTCCTCATACACCTTGGTTCCTGCTTGCCAGCATTCTGCTGTTCTACTCCTGGCCCTTCCCAAGCAGGATTCCTTGTTTCAGAATGTGAAATGAATTTTCATTCACGTTTCTGCTGGGTTGACAAGATAAAATAATGAATCACTACAGCTAAACCAAGCTGAAAGTTTATTAAAGTATTTGCATGAAATTGTATCACCAGTACAGCAAGTAATTCCACATAAAAAAGCAAACATGCTGGTTCAGCTGCAATAAGGATTTTCACAGAATAAAGCCATGCCAGCTTTTTTGTAGTTCTTATAAAATCACCTATCAGTCTTCCTGTGGATTCCTTTTCTCTGTACTAGCCTTGCTTATTCAGAAATTGTTACATCATATTAATTAATAATTAATGTCTTACACAAGCATCTAACATTTCTTTTCTGCAGTTATTGGCTTCAGTCTAAGCAAAAAGTCTAAACAAAAGTCTTCAGTCTTTTGTTGCGGCAAGTGGGACAAAAAAACGATCCTATAGTCTGTCCAGAGGCAAAAAGGAACTAGTACTGTGTGAAGTAGAAAACGCGTGAATTTCCTGTCACAGATATTTGTAGATCTGGATTTCTGCATTCAGCCAAGCTATTTGACAGGACACTTGTCTGGGACTGTGTGCATAATGTTCAGGATTGAAATGAAAAGGTTTCCTTCACAGAACTGCCTTAGGTGAAAACAGTCTATACTTATCAGAACATCCCCATTTAATTTCTAATCCTGATTAACGACTGTGATGCTCATTTATTACGATAGTAAGTGCTATCAGTCACATTATAGCTTTTTCAATTAATTTAATAATTTCCCATAGGAATACATGTACAGCAATTAATTTCTCTGAAAGTTGGCAGCTTTTCTAGAATGTTTCAATTAAACACATTCTGACCCCTTTGATGTCACTCTGGATGTTAATTATTTTCCATTGCAGAACACTGGTTTAACAATGACCTGAATATATTTCTTAAAAACTAACTACATGTGTGGTTTACATACAGTAATGGTGAAGGGAGTGTTCCTGCGGACTGGTTATTGGCCTACTCATTATGAATGGTTAGTTTCTAGAAGAACTTACACCTTAGAGGCCAGATCAGAAGAAATACTGGGCACTCACTGCAGACATTTTGTATCTCACAGAAAAAGTAAAATAAGACAAAATTTGGCATGATAGCACATATTCTGAATAGACCACGCGTTCTTAAATAGTGAATTGTGAAACACATCATAACAGGAAAAAAAAATCACCCTTTTAACTTTTTCCCTCCTAATCCCAAATGCAATTTATGCAATTTATTTGAAGGTTTTAGGGACAATATGAGAAATATTTAGAAGTTCTAATCTTTTTCACTGGAAGTTCTGGGGTTTTTTTTAAAAAAAGTAATACTGGGTTTTCCTACTTTGCCTTTTTTCTTACCCTTCTTTCTTCTAAAATTTGTTCTACACTTCTGTTTCACCTGAACACACCTCTCCATCTTCCTTTCCCCATCAGAATTGTTCCACATTTTCTTCCTGAATCATGTGTCTGAACAATATGTAATTTTTTTTCAAATCTTTGTCTGTCTGGTCTCCAGTTCCAAAGATCCCTGATTTTTCCTCTCTTCCTCCTCTAAGATAGAAGAAATTTTCAATCAAACTAGAAACTCTGACCTCTCTTCAGATCTTCCAAGACCCTTGAGCAACACCTGGAAATAAAGCAAAGGATCAACTAATCTGCAGTTTTCTGCCTGCAGACCACCAGCCAGCAGTTGCTGCTGTAAATAACTGCTGATCAGGCTATTTAAATCTGAAAGTTATTAATTCTGAAAAGTAAGGTGCATTTAATTTTGAGAATCTTCATTCAGGTTTCCAGTGCAAATTGGGAAAAACTGCAGAAATAAACCTTCAGGTACCTGACCATATGTTCTGTAGTATTTCTGTACAGCAGGTGCTTTCTGACAGACTCTTGACATCACTCACTTTCTCTCCCGAGCAGGGACACTGCCTCTAGTTTCAGCCGTTTCTGATCACACTGTATGTTGCGCTTCAACGCTGTGAGAAATGGCCCATTGTGAGCAGGAGATAGAGACCCTGCATTCTTATGACTGTGTGAGGAGCAACGTATTCTTCCCTTCTTATCTCACAGATGTACACACTTTCCAGGTTCATGCCTTTGCAAGGATCCTCTTCAGCAATGAAAACAACTCTCTCAGAACATGAGCAGCGGACAGCTTTGATCACCCAGCCTGCTGTGCTTTGCAGTTACACTGATGATGAGTATTCAGAAGCAACACTAAAAGCAGCAGAACTTCAAGCTGCTGATTTTATGAGGGTTGGAAGAAGGATGAGTAAACTAGTGTCCCTGTCACCCACAGCACTACCTAGTATGGTGTGTAAGGCCTTGTGTCACATAAAACAAGCTGCTTCTGCCTTCAGACCAGCATCTTGTTCCCCCTGTGTGACACAACATTGTTTACCAAGTTATGTAGGTAAAAGAGAAATGTATTCCCAGAACGTAAAACCCTAGGAAGGAACACCATGTCATATGACACAGTGCTACATTGAGACATTCTTAGCCTGAGTTTCAGAGAAGTTGAGGTCAGAAGTCAGCTAATCAGCATTTCTGAAAAGCTCTGTCTTTGTAATTTCTCCTTTGCCAGGCATGGTTACCATGATCTGGGTCACATTGCTTAAAGTCATTCTGTTGTTTAGGTAATTAATGAGAAGACATGCAAATCCTTCCTAACACTGAAGCAAGTGTTAATTTTATGCTTTATTGGTCTCTTTTTCAAAACTATGTGCCAGTAGTGCTGATTTGCTCCTCCTTTTCCAAGCCAAATGCATTTACCACTTCACACCAAAGGATGATTAAAACTGTACTCAGAGCACAACATGCAGGATGATCCCTGATGATCTAACCATTTGCCTCTGCAATAACATTGGGCAACTGGCTGTTGACAAACCCTTTCTGCTGGTAACCCAGTTCAGGTAACCAAGTGGCATGTTGTGTAAAGACCACATTCCAAGAGAACTGTAGAATAAACGAGGAAGCTGGACTGGTTTCTCTTCAGATCTCAACAAGTTCTCATTTTTTATCTTTCACAGTGTTTACTCTCTGCTTTGTACTTTATTAGCTTCAATTATTTTTTATAAACACATTTTCTCGTCTGGCTTCTTTCTTAGTGTTAAAGGGCAGAGCTAGGACCTCAATTCAGGGCAAATTAGAATAAAAGGGAGCTTTCTTTATGATAGCATAACTTGCTTAGCCTACCTACAGTGAGAAAGTGAAATGCAGAAGGTAAATATGAATAGACAGTTACAATGATCTGACCCCTTGTCTACTTTTTAAGAACCTGGAAGCAAAAGGAGATCACTCAGTTCTTGGTGAGTTCCAGTAGGTGGTTGCACTTGGGGCTTTCTGAGGATAGTGAAAAGACCAGCTTAAAAACACCTGATTGCACCCTGCAGCATTATCTTCTGTCATTACTCCAGCAGATTAGACACTGCTACACACCCCTGTATGTGTTTGGTACTGGGAGGTGGCCTGAAGCTGGCTGTCCAGACCAATGACCTTTGAAAGTTACCTTGACATTAACCCCAAGCTTTGCAGATAAGGCAAGTTATGGTCCCATATGGCTGCACAGTGTAATGTGGTTATACCAGGAACACTGACCTGGCTTGCAAAAGGTGACAGTAAATGATGGCGTTCAGGCTGGATAGAACAAACCTCAGACACAGGCTGTTCAAATGGGCACTTGAAATCTCCACTTCTGTTTTCTTCTACCAGTAAATTGTTCCCAGTGTTACTATTGAACAACTCTGTGGCCATATAGTGAGGCAGTTCAGGAACTAGTCCAACAAAGAATAAACCAGCAAAAAGTAACACAGAGCATTATTCAGTGAGATCAAAGGTTGCTGCTCGGGTTCACTATTTACCCCCTCCCTCTTGAATTTGTGTGCCCAAGAACAAGAATCAAAAGACAGAAACTTCTGCCACCATGCCTTAGCCTCAGTTTAACTGAGCTGAAACTCCAATTCCACATTTGTAGAGGCAGAAGCTGTAAAAACAGTCTGAAAAGTATGTAGTGGCATCTAAAGGGAAATTAAAATGGGTCTTTGATCAGATTAAAGATAGTGTTTTTATCAGCATGGAGTGACTTAGATTTGGGAACTTCTGCCCTGCAGACAGGCGTGTCCAGCTACCTTATTGCTATAAATTAGAAGGAATCCATGAAGGAACATATTCCTCCTTAGAAGGAATATTTGAATTTTCAGCTACGATAGTATAAACTCAGCTGCAGACAGGGTATAAATTTGATCATTAAATTTAATCCTAACCTAGTATTATATATGAATCATGACTAATGGGTGTATCCCAGAATAAGGGCATATACATTACACGGAAATTTACAAATGTGAGTTACTACAAGTAATAAACACCAGATTATAAATACCTTAATTGCACACAACTGCTGCAAGGCTGAAGTCATGCACAACTGTTTTGGAGTCAAGCAAGGACTCTCCTTGCAGCTTCGTATACTTGCTCTCCTCTTGTGCTGCCTCCCTTTTATCTGTCCACGATTTGGACTGCTGCTCATGTTGGCCTCTCCCTGCAGCGCTGTGCTCCATTGTGTGGGTTGTGCTGTGCTTCACTGGTGTCTGCAATGAGCTCTGCAGGAGACGCTAAGCAAGAATAAGGTGTCAGGAAGATTTTCGTGCTTTAGAAATATTTTTACTTCTCTTGCTATCTGTCTTAAAGAGCTGACATTGGCTGAACTCTGTAACATATTTTCTGCCTGAGCCCGTTCCCAGAACTCAGATGCTACAGGTTAGTTTGGGAGTTAAGATGAGGTAATTGACAGAATAGGGTGGAGTTGTTCAGCCCTCTTCCTGTTACAAACAGTAAGTTACTTATTTCTGTCAGGAGAACACTTGAGATTCCCTGTACTGTGATGAGAACTCCCTCTTTTCCTGGTATTTTTCATACGAGCTCTATCTTTTTATAGAAAGTGCTTTCCGAGGCTGGGGAAAAAAAAAAAGAATCAGAAGTAAGGCCTCTGAAGGTTGGTACCACATTTCAGGAGCCTGACAGACATGACCCCTAGTTGTGATGGCACAAGCTTATTACAGGGTATGTTTCACTCTTGATTTGCAGCAAGAAAAAAAACTTTAACTCCTGTCTTCTTGCATTCAAATATAGGATATGAGCAGACTAACCAGAAAAGCTTCTTTCCCATTTCATGCACACCATTGGCACATGCACTAGAAAAAAAATATGTAGCTGGCTATTTAAGGTGGTTTATGAACTATTACTTAGGAACAAGAGCTGCATCAGAACTGAGAATCTGGCTTTTATTTTTACCTTTTGGGATAGAAACATTAGAGCTATCTGTTTTACTGTATTTCTAATTAATTAAGCGGTAATAAGATAGGTACACACTACTAAAAATGTGCATTTGTACATATATCTGTGTAGTGTGTTGTATGTACACATGTACAGTATGTACATAAAATGTACAATTGTACATAAATGGACAATACAGTTAAGAAACATACCTTTTCTAAAAAAAAAAAACCAAACAGGAGATAAATGAATATGAGCATTTAAGATTCCTGAGTTCAAATTCAACTCATTTTAATGATTACAAGTTTTGCTCTCACTTGCTATTTAATTTATTTCTCAGCTTCTGTCTTTGAGCACCGAGTTTTATAAATAAAAGCTTTCATTAACTCTCCTTCTGGCTCCAAGATATTTCTAATCCTTCATTCATACAAACGGCGCTATTCAGCTACAAATAGGTGTTTATTTCTATTTATCTCACTTGATGGTGACATTTTTCTATTCATTTTAATCAGTGCATTCTATCCTAACTTGTCTTCTGTGCAGATGCTTATACAACAGTTACATCCTCAAACCCTTTATCATAACTATGATATGAGTTCATCAAAACATGCAAACCCCACGCCTTGCAAAGGACACAGGTTTATTTGGTTTAAATTAGAATCTGGATAGACTAACAATCAAATAAATGTTAGAGGTTTAGTTTCTGACAGGTAATGCTTAGTTTACACAGTACTCAAGCACTTTTAGTTGTATTCCAGCAAAACCATACTTGGGAGAACTGATGAGAAGTGGACTCTTTAAAAAATTCTTAACTCTGTTAAAGCTTGTTTATATAAGAACATTGCATCCATATAGCAAAATTAATTTAGATGTGCTTGGATTACATTAGTGCAAACTTCTTGGAACAATGTCCATAAACCATACTGATAGTATCTTTAAACAAATTCGTTGAAGTTGGCAAAAAAAAAAAAAGGAAAAAATCACTAAGGCTATGTGCACTTCAAATTCGTTTACCAGTTACATCAGTGTAGTTGTATATTTGATTTTGTTGTCTTGACTTCCTTCCCAAGTGATATAAATGAAGCTGAGGAAAGATCTTTCTCCAATATAACATCTGCACAACTTGGTGAATTACAATGGTGTAACTCCATTGGCTAACACTTCCACCCCAGAGACAGATTTCATAAGACTATAAATCTTTTTTCAAGGCAAAGATGGAATAAAAAAATGCATCTGCCACAGAAAAGAAATTCCTTTGTTGATTAAAAATGGATCTGCTAATATAATTTTGTTCAAAACTTTCGAAAAGGCAATCTTACTCCAGCAGACTCCTGAGTATCACATGTACATTCTGCTATACTACATACACATACCTCCTGTACTTACCTCAGAATGACTGTGTCAGACTCTTCTTTGCCAGCTTCTTTCCACATCTGTGCCCCAACAGCAAGGCCTCTGGCCACCCTGCTTTCTGAGCTGGTCCAAGCAATGTACTTTCTCTTTCATTGGGATTACTGATGTATTTGGGAATTCACTGTCTCCTCTGCATGCAGCACCCAGCACTCATGCTGAGAGACAACTCGGCACCAGCACTGACCACACAGACCCAAAACCAACCAGAGACGATATGCTGAGTGCTCAGAGACTTCAGGCTTTGTCCACCCCAATCCTAACCAGGACAGGGAGGAAGGATCAGGAAAAAAGCACCTATGCAAAGTCCTTTTCAAGAAACGTAAGAAATGATGTGACCAATCATGCCATCTCTGCACATGCTTCTGCTGGAATAGCATGAGGAGGCATGGGCACTCTGAACCCAGAAGGTTGTCCAGCTAAATGTTACAGCTGGGCCCTCCACCACCTTCCTGGGAATGGTCTCGGGCAGGGAGGTGAGCTCTGTTGTCATCTGCCTTTCAGGTTATTTCTTTTTGCAAGCTACTGCCTCTCTGAGATGCCAGCAAAGTAGCTTCCTGTTCTGTGTAAAGCAAGATTAGCAGCTTTATTCTAAAGTTTGAACTGTTAGTTGGAACAGAGTAATTACTTGTCATATTTATACACAATAAAAATGTTAAAACAAAGCAGTTTTCTTTGTGGTGGCCAGAAAGAAGACAACAGTAGGGGAAAGCAGGAGAAAGGGTTCTAATTCTGCACTTGTCCTCCTCAAGAAATTATATGTATGATTTACTTATGGATTAACACTCCTGTTTTTTGATAATTTTCAGCTAGAATCTCTCAGGAATAGGATCACTCTCAGTCTCTCTTCCTCCTTCCTCTTACTGACAATCAGCATGACTCAGTCTACAAAGCATAGGCAGCGCCAATGACTCAGCCATGTGACACGTGCTCTATCAGTCCATGCAGGCACAATTTTAAAAAGAAGCAAGTACAAGTTTTTGTGCTGTGGGAAGACAGCTCTTGCAATTTGATAAAAATAAAGCATTCCATATAACCACTCTGAGAAGGAAGTGGCTTCACATAACTGACCACTCAGCTGCCGCCCTAGTAGTCATCAATGTATTTTGTTTCTTTCCAGCAGGTCAAAAAAAGCATTTTTCCTTTTGGTTCACATATCATTTGAAAGAACTCATATTCTGAGTTTAAGGTATATTTTTCAAAACCCCATTCTTATAAAGCTTGTGGATTCTTGCCTCATTCAGTCTACGGCCTCTAAGTACAGTGTGGTCTGCTCCCACTGGTAAAGCCACTGAGCAGACTCCAACTGGAGACCAGAGAACTTCTATCATCCTTTCTTTGCTGAACAAAGTACTGTGCAGTGTGTGTTCTGTATCAGGAGAGGCTTAGAAACAGGCTCTAAAGACAAATTTTATGTTGTTTATGAAGTTATACATCATGCATAGGGGACACTTTATACATGAAGAGAGTAGATCTATTTGCAGTCCACAGCCACTGTTCTCAGCACACTGTGGAGTGAAGCCATTTCTGCCAGCACTGATCTCTACCACGTGTCAGAAGTTTCCTCGATTACTCACTGAGTTCCAGTTAGCAAAACTCCTTCTCCTCTGAACACGTAAGGGATGTGGCTTATAGCAGTATTTTTCATTCTTTGCTTTCTTTCCAGTAAATAAATCTAATTTAATATTTTAAATAGAGGTTCTGAGTTATTTTTTTTACAGAGTAAGTCCTAAGGAACATTCCCTAGACACGTCCCTTTTTTTCCCCTGAGTGACTGCAGAGGTTCTGCTGATATTTTTTTAGGTGTGGATGTCTTTGGAGGTGATTATTTAAATTGTCAGCAGATATTAAACACCACTGACATTTTCAAAGTTTAGTAAAACAGCCAACACAACAGCAGTATTCCCCCCAAGGGGAAGCAAGAACAGCATGAAACAGACTAAGAGTCTTCTGATAATCTAGTCTAACAAATATCACTTATCCAGTATATTTCAACTTTAAAGTAATCTAGTTAATGAATCCTTAAATTTCACTCTGGCAGCAATTCAGAAAGCCGGAGCTTTGTAACACTGAACACTGAGTAGATTAGAATTATCTTCTTCATTTTTAATGAGATACATTCTAACACTGGGACCTTACTGCAGAATCAGCATCCTGGGAACCATCTGCAGGCCATGTGCTTATACTAACTAGAAGGGGAACCCTGGAGCAAATTTGTATTGCTCTAATTGTTTGTTGAAAGTTTTACAGTGGTGTCTCTGACAGTGGGAACTGTAGAGAATGAACAAGAGTGGGATATCAGCCTGACTTGTGTTGTCAGGTTACTTGCATTTGTATAACCCAGAGGTGCTACACAATACAGAGCAGGTTAATGAGAAGTCAGACATCCACTGAAGCAGGCTCTGCCTGACTCCTTGGCTCCGAGTGATTACTGAACAACAACCATGCCAAACTGGGATTCATGCCCCAGTGTACAAACCACTGCACCAAAATAGGGGATAGCCCTTACAGCACTTAGAATCTACTCTGTGGCTTACAAATTCTGGTACATAGTTTATTCACATCTTTCAGTATGTGCTTTTTCTCCTGTTGGTAAGTATTTTTCTGTGTAATACTCTGATTTACAATCTGACTTTCAACATTCTTCAGTTTAGTATCTATTTGATGTTTTGTCAGAAGTTATCCAGACAAGAAAAGTCCCAGTGTTTGAATCATTTTACCTGGAGTACCAGAAGCAATAGGATAATCAGAGAGATGACAAACATGATATGCATTTACAATAGGAGAAAAAAATTCTATCTGCTATGGTGTCAGCAATTCCCATCTTGCTAGTATGTACAATTTGCAAGTGAAAGGGTTTGAAAAAACAAAGGGTTCTGTCATCTGGCACCAATGCCCAGAGCAACAAGTTCATAGACCTGACTGGCTCCTCAGGGCACTAGCATTTCTGAAATACCAATTAAAAATATTAAAATAGCAGATTACATTAATTAATTTTAAATAATTTGATTCTAAACATAAGAAATTCAGAGTAAATTAAAGCTTCATGTGGAATTTGCTGATGAGTTAAAGCTCTGCTTGGAATCTGATCACAATTTACAGTTTGGATTATTTCCTCCCACTGGGTTTGGCAGGGGCTGTACTTGTGTAATGGCATATTAGACTATTTACATCTTAAATGAATCATCAGCTTCCTGCAGACACACTGTAACAACAGCGGGTTTTGTACAGTGTAGCAATAAAGCAATGTTTTTAAGAGGTCTGCTGTGTGCTGAACTGATCTTCCTCACTGCCTTATAGAGACCTATGATCTCAGGAAATACAGCCTGAAAAGTTCTACTGCTGTAAAATTAATCAGCTTTTGTATATCCTGTACAAGCAATTTTAAGGGACATGTTTAGTCATTGTATGAGGTTAGTTGCAGCTGGAGGATTGAAATAAATGAGGCTGAAGTTAAATTTTAGAACAGCGTCCAGCTCTCTCATCAGAGCTTCCTTTCTAGAAGCAGACCCTGAAGAAGGGATGGAGATGTGCAAGTAGATGCAGCTGCGAAAGGGGAGAGGGTGACACACGGGGGACCTCTCCCTCGGCCAAGCAGTGTGCCCAGAGCTCGGGTGGTGTGTGCTGTGCCCAGCCCGAGTGTCCTCCCTGCAGAACAGCTATGGGACACCTCCCGCTGCCGGGGAGAGCCGAGAGGTTCAGAGATGCCCTGCTGCCCAAAGGCTGCACCAACAAACCGCTGCTTCGAGCTCAGACTCGGCTGGAACGCCAAGGAATCCGTGACCAGCGGGACACCGCGCCCCGGCTGTTCTGAGGGGCTGCAGGACGCCTTACTGAAGGGGAGACGTGAAGGGAATCCCGGGACGGCCCGAGCAGCTCCCCGAGTTTTCCTCCTTCCCGGCAAGGAGCCACCCGGCTCTTTTCAGACAGCGCACTGCAGCTTTCTTCTCGAAAAGAGCGACCAACTGGCTCGAAACCAAAAAACCGAACTGCAGACACCAAAGGAGGTTCCCCTGTCCCCCGGAGCCCCCTCCCTG
>VZRW01008591.1:372035-389584 GCA_013398125.1 Aegotheles bennettii | reverse complement strand
TGGCACCGCGACCCGGGGGGGCTGGCACCGCGACCCGGGGGGCTGGCACCGCCCCGGGCTGGCGCTCCCTGGGGCCGGGCTGCCGGTGTCCGAGGGCAGAGGGCACATCCCCGCCTGGACGCAGGGAGCTGCTCCTGATGGTTTCTCCGTTGAAAATCCTTTGTGCACACAGCTGCGGGTGTGCTGGTCGGTGTGCTTGCGTGTATGCGGTCATATTGGCGAAAATCAACTATAGCAGAGGCCTAAAATAATGTAATTGTGTTGCTTACACTGCCTTCAGTTCCCTTGCACAAGAATTTAAAGGCTGATAAAAACTCATATAGACTCAAGACTCATAGACCGATCCAAGATATGTCTCTTACATGAGAGTCAAGTTGCGTGATTCCCAAGCCTGAGCACTGCAGTCTATGTCCCGGGCTGGTGTGTGTGCTCACATGTTCTCTCCTGTGTCTCGCCTAGCTGGCTGCTGGCTGTGCCTGGCATTCTTCCTTTGGGAGGGGAAAAAAATCAGTTAATGACTGTGTTTCAGAGTTGCATCGTACACACTGAAGGTTTAACTTCAAGTTAAATCTCTGGTTAACTAGACTAGCAGAAGATTTCTGACAAAAAGGACAATATATGTATGGCTTGCTTTGCTCTGTTTTTCTCTTTACATATCTGTTTATTATTTGAGATTTAAATTATTCTGGATCGTTGACTTCTGTGGGATGTTTGCCAGTGTGAGAACTCGAGATGGGTTTGAAAGCTTTCAGGGAATGTGAATTATGTGTTGTATATGTTATTGAAAGCATTTATGTATGTAGAGAACTTGCCTTAACATTTCCTTAAAGTATAAGTTTGAAATATGTTGTAAGATGTGAGGGGGTTTGTTGTTTTCTTTTTAACTTTGTTTGGTTTTGTTTAATTTCAGGGAAAGCTCAGGCAGAAGGTGGATCAGCTCGGACATCACTTCTTATTTTAGTGTCTATCTTCTCATCAGCTGCTTTCCTTATGTTCCTGGTATATAAAAATTTCCCACAACTTAGTGAGTAAGTATGTCAGGAAAGATTAATTTATTTGCTTTTTATTCAAAATCAAATTGTAGAGGAGCCTGTGTGGGGTTAAGTGATTTTTAAACTGACGTGAGTAAATTATAGCTATAACATTTTTTTAAAAGGTAATTAGTGTATAACCTAGAATGTCAGAATACAAAACCTAATACTGAAATACTAACTGGTAGGATCCATGTGAACAGTGTTTCTAGGGTTTCTGTTGGACAGCTGAGATACCATGGTTTGAAAAGGTACCCCCGTCACACTAGCAGTGGTAACTCACTGTGTTCCTAACCTTCTCCGGTTGAGACGCAAAACCTGCTTGATTAGGGCTAGGTTTATTTTAAAATTCCTTGTGGCCTGGTGTAACTGCAGACTGTCATCTTCCTTTATAGCTAAGCTTCACGTTCTCTTTTGCTCCTTTTTGTTGGATCTGGTACTCATGTTGGAAGGGTAGATAGCTTGACAAGATGGAAGTCTGCTTGTCTGACAACTTTCTTTTTTTCTTTTAGTAGTTAATTTTCTGTCTGATTAACTTGCTCAACAAGTTCAGTTTGCAACAGTCCAATCACTAAGTCTGATACAGAGGAAGAGAGGACACTCAACTGTGCTGCCCAGGGTTGCACCAGATTAAGGTGTGACATGAGATTTTGCTCTTAAAGCTTTGTTTGTTTGTGAGGTAAAGCTCTGCTGCACTTGCTGTACTTCAAATGTTATGACCCAAGTGTTGAGGCAGTTACAGTTGGTTTTGGCTGAAATGTTGACTGCTGTTCAGTTACCAAGGTTTGGTTTGAGTATTTATTTACTTTTTGATCAGTACTTGGCAAGAAAAAAAGATCCAAACCCCTAGAAATTAAGCTGATTATTGTAATGAATAAAAAAATATAGTTTGCAAATATCCAAAATTCAGGATTTTCAATACAAAACACTATGTAAACATGAAGTGTTCATCTGAGAATATTATCACAACAATAATTGTGTGGTTTGTTTGCTGAGGTTGTAGTTTAGTGATGTAGGGTATGTAATTATCTATATATTCAGTAAGTGATTTTACTATACTGTTGGATTGTATTTACCACCATTCCTGCTTTTTCTTTTTTCCTTCCAGAGATGAAAGAGAATGTATAAAGGTTCCTAGAGATATGGATGATGCAAAGGCCTTGGGAAAAGTCCTGTCCAAATATAAGGACACATTTTATGTTCAAGTATTAGTGGCTTATTTTGCAACGTATGTTTTGTATCCTTTTTTTGATATAAATGGCAGTGTTGATATAGTCGTATTTCACTGAAAAAGAAATGAAAAATACAAGCTTACAAATTCTTGATCATGGGTGAAGAAGACTAGCATACCTCGGTGTGTTTAGAAATAGACACAGGTATTCCAAAATATTTTAACTTAAAAACCTAACTTAGAAACCCTTCTTGTGTGTTTCAGAATGCTTTTTGGACTGTGAGAAGGGATTGAGCAGAAGGAAATTGCTGCATGCGTGTATAGTGGTAAATGCTGTTGGGGCATGCAGCTTCTCCTTCACTGCATTCGTTATGGACAATATTATTAGCTTGGATATTATACTTAGTCTCACTTTGATGTTATGACAACATTGTAAATTACAAACTGAATTGCCAGTTATCACTTTTGAAAAACTGAGACTACTGCACTGCTCTTCCTTGAGTCATTCAAAAGTCCCGTATCAGGGTAATTTACAGAGTATTTTACAACATTTCTCAATTAAAGTGTTTTGAGCCTTCTTTCATCTCTGCAGTGCCCACACTGAAAAAACAAGTATTTCCTTCTAGGGGGATCTAAAGTTCTGAAGTACTTTCTGCCTAGGGAGACACAAAGGCTACCTGTGTTCTATGTCAACTGCGTTTTCCTGAGTGCTGAATATATTAATCATTAAGCCAACTCTTAATGGGAACACTTAGCTAAAGGTTAATAACTTTTAAAAGCTGTATAAGAGGTCTTTTTCATAGTTTAATGCAGAGGCTTTTGAAACTCAGAGAAAAATCAGTGCTGAATGTGCTATTAGTAATCATTCTCTAGTTTGTTCTTTTTAAGTGTCATTCACAATGGAGGAAACTGAAATGTTAGTATGGTAACAAGAAGTAGAACGCTGGGGACTGTTTATTGAACTGCTATAGCAGCTGATGTGCCAACATTTACTGTTTCAGCAGTAGACTCTGATCAGTTGACAAGCACATTATAGTTAGCAAGTCTCAAGGTTCTGAGATTAGAAAAAGCTGTACTGGTTGTAATGAACTTCATATAAAGAAAGATGATTAACTCAGATAAAACATAAAGCAAAAAAAATTTGCACACTAAGATTTTTCAGGAAGATTTTTATCTGAAGTGAGCAATAAATACATCATAGTCTCAAGTATGCCTAGCAAGCCTTTAGCTCAACAGCCTGTTTGCTTATGCTGCAGAAATTTAATTTTTGCCTTTTTGAAAAATTCTGTCAGAGATTAGTGATCATGTATCCTAGTTATCTAGTGATTGCACCATGCCTATTTGTAAAGAAGTACCAGTTGCCTTCGTACATGTCAGTCTTCTATGAAACTCATAGTAGCAACGGTCTCAGGCAGGAGTTCTGTGAACTTTTTGGAGAGAGTGGCTGAAATCTGCATATCTCTAGTCAACGATGTAAAATCGTACTCATGTGTTTTCTGTAATGTCACAATAAATACCCAGTGTCAATTGTAGCACAGACAGAGGAAAATGTAGTACAGCTTTTCTTATTTAGTGACTGATCTTTGTATGTGTAATGATGAATCTACCCTGCTTCTCCGCGCTTGGGCTTCTCATGCTACTCCAAGTGTATTTTGAAGTAAAGATCTTTAGAGGCTATGCCTATTTATACTTATGCTTTTCCAATTGTGATATGTATCCCAACTGCTTATAAAATAAAGAATTGAGTAGCTTTCTAATCTCTTTTTTCTTAACTAAGATGCATTCAGCTTGCAAACATTTGCTATCCCTGGGTCTATATTCCTCAGTATCCTGTCAGGGTTTCTTTATCCCTTTCCACTGGCCTTATTTCTTGTTTGTCTGGTAAGTATGGAAAACAGTTTGTGAGGGCATGTTTCTATCCATTTGGAATACAACCAAGCATCTAAACACCTTCCTGTTTGAAATGATCAGAGTCAGGGTGAAATAGGGGTATGAATGAGTTCTCATTCACTCTGCTGTGAGAATGGCATTACCCACAAGATTCACTGTAGCATTGGGCGATGATCCAAAAGACTAAACTGTTTCTTCAAGTTTTCTTAACAATGGAGGCAGCTGGGTGTGAATCAGCTGGAGTTTCCTTTACTCTAAATTTGTCTATCATCCACCAGAACCTGACTGTAATTTCAGAACACGATTACTATGTTCTTACTATTGCACTGCAAAACACATATGTTTGTAAATGGCTTAAAAAATACTCAAGAAGCTTAATTTAAGGTATTAAATGTATGTTATTGACAAGCTTCAAAAAAGTCATGTACAAAAGATAGTCATAATGAGCCTTAGTACTTACAACTGAGATAATTGAGTAAGTATGGAGGACTGAGTTGATGAATTTTCAAGTTTGAATCTCATTAATGCCATTGTGCCCCTTATATGCAAAGCCAACACAGTTCAAAATCTTAAAATAAAACTGCAGAAGCACTCAGTATTCACTGATAAGTAATCAATATTTTCTACTTTGAATGTTAGGGTTGATCTAAATGACTTGGGAATAAAGGAACTGTCTGGAGTAACAACATTCTTAAAGTGTGCACACACTGCTGAAGGGCCGCGTAGAAGTAGGCTTTATCCACCCAGTCTAGTTAACAGGGGTATAAAGCTAAGATTAATTAGAGTTTCTGCTCATTTGTTCTTTTTTTTTTCTTTTTTCAGTGCTCTGGTCTCGGAGCTTCATTCTGCTATATGCTCTCATACCTAGTGGGACGTCCCGTTGTATACAGATATTTAACAGAAAAAGCAGTAAAATGGTCAGAACAGGTAAAGTTTCTAGAGATGCTAAAATTTATGATAGAAAATGTATAGTGGAACAGCACAGAAAACTAGGGGGCCTCGTGCTCATGTATTTAGTTACAGAGAAAGGATTCTAACTCCTTTCTGATGCTGTAGTTGCTTTCTTTGCGTGTTTCTAAACAGTGAGGAGTATTCCTGATTTTATGGTATTTCCTGTAAGGAAGTTGTTTTTACTTAGGAAGAGTTTGCACCTGGTAACCCCCTTGGTTTAGCTAATGTCAGTGGAAAACCTCTCCAGTTTCAATTTAAAGTAGTAACTCTCCAAGTATCAGAACTAATGAAAGCTGGGTTTGTGTTTTTTATGGGGAAAGAAAACCTGTGGCTGTATGTATGATTGCAAAAGCTTAATTTGAAGATGTTATTGTGGTTGGAGCATTTAGAAACTTTCTCTTGCAGTATCTGATAATGTTAGTTCCAGCACATGTTAATTGCCAGATGAAGTTAAAGATTTTGCAGTACAAAATCATAGCATGTTCAGTATTTGACCTCATGTCTCTTGCTTTGATACTCTGCAACATATTCAGATAACTTTGGTTTTTTGCAAGTATGAAGCACATACTCGCTACTGTACTCTATTCAAGATTTTTGAATCATGTAAGAATATTTTAAACTTGTTCCTCATTAGCTAAGATATGGAGCTGTGTCCTGCACAGTTGACCTTATTAGAGTAGTGCTTTGACTCTTGACCCAAGTAAGTCTTAATATCACAGTATAATCTTGAGGCTATTCTCTGGGTAGCAAAGTACCTCGAGCACTGTGTTCAGTTCCAGGCCCCTCACTACAAAAGACATGTTGAGTTGCTGGAGTGGGTCCAGAGAAGGGCAGCGAAGCTGGTGAAGGGCCTAGATCACTTGTCGGCTGAGGGAACTGGGGTTGTTCAGTCTGGAGAAGAGAAGGCTCAGCAGTGACTTCATGACTCTCTACAAATATTTGAAAGGAGGATGGAGTGAGGAGGTGGCCGATCTCTTCTTCCCAGTGACAAATGATAGGACAAGAGGTAACGGCCTCAAGCTGCGCCACAGAAGATTTAGACTGGATGTTAGGAAAAATTTTTTCACTGAAAGGGTCGTTGGGCACCAGAACGGGCTTCCTGGGGGAGGTGGTGGAGTCACCATCCCTGGAAGTGTTCAAAAACAAAGATAGATGAGGCCCTTAGTGACATGGTTTAGTGGCAGACTTGGCAGTCCTTTGGTAATGGTTGACTTGATGATCTTGAAGGTCTTTTCCAACCTAGTTGATTCTGTGATTCTGTTACTATGAAATAGTTACTATTTCCATTAGAACTGGGTGAATGACTTAAAATTCTGTAATTACGTGTGCAGCTCATATCTCACTGCTTCTGGGTTAATTGGACTACATCATGCTTGCATTTTGAGGACTAAGACATTTTATAGTGTAGGATTAAATTGGTGTTTAAATATTTGTCCTTCACTACGATTAAGAAAACCCCCACAGTGGTATTACTGAACAATGGCAGAGCTACTGACTTTAGTGTTGCAGTTAAAGCTGAAGTTGGGGGGGGGGGAATAAGGTTGTGACTGGGGTGAGTTGCTATGTGAGATTTCAAATGGAATTGCAGTCAGACCAGGTTTGATTTCAACAGTTTGGGGCCAGATGACCGTGCTTAGGCTTAGTGAAGGTCTGTCAGGATTGGTTTGAGGTTACAGTTCTTGTTTGAAAGGGCTGATGGGAGCCAGGCTGGGAGGTGAAGAGGCTTTGATGTAGTACTAGTGTAAGGAGCTGGGCTAGACTTGAGAATATAATTAAGACTGTAAATAAAGTTGGGGCTATTGCAGTAACAGGTAATGTTAACACTGGGCATTTTAATGTATGGGTAGATAGGTTTTGCAGCTGTGCTGGCAGCAGCCACCTGATGAACTTCAGAGCCATGACCTGGGGAATACATATTTCAGATGTTGTTTCAAGTTTGATCATGAGTTAGGACAGAATGGGTTGAGGAACAAACTTCATTGCTAGTTCCTGCAAAAGCTTTAGGAGTAGGATGATGAGCTGCTGTGTTGAGCGGGGTACAGTTAAACAGGCAGAGGTTGCTGCACTAAAGTTAGGGTTAGGCCTGCTGCTGCACAGAATTACTTGTTTGTTGTTTAAGTTGGATGATTCAGACAAATTGTCATCATGCTCTACCACGGACTGGTATTTCCAGACTAACTTGAGTACTATTTAACAGGTGATTCACTGATGACTCTTCCTTGAGTCACTTACTGTTTAACTGATTTTTATGTTTGCAGCTTGTAAATTTATACAAAAGATATATAAAAAAAAAGCCCTGGTAGTAAATAGTAAAACAAACCTCTAGTAGTAAAATCATGTGTTTTCAAGGCAGGGATTTTTTCACTGGATTTTTTTTTGTTTGTTTTGGCAGGTTGAAAGACACAGAGAACACCTCATTAACTACATAATATTTTTGAGAATAACGCCTTTTCTTCCCAACTGGTTTATCAATATAACATCTCCTGTAATTAATGTGCCATTGAAAGTATTTTTCATTGGCACTTTTCTAGGTAAGAATTCTGGCTCTTGAACTGCAGTTTGATACAATTTGCACCTCTCTGTATGCGTTGTTCATCAGAGATCACCACCTGCTGGACAGCTGAAAGATTACACAAGAATATCAGTTTTTGTATGTTTCGATGTGTGCTTGTAGCATCAAAAGATTTTTAGTAGTCAGGACTATGCTGATGTACTGGATCAGAGGTAATAAGCCCAGGCTAATTACTTGCTTAAGAAAACTTATGTGAACACTTTGAGTGACTTTTTATTCCACTCCATGTCTATAATACTTCTATAAACTTCTAAAAGCTCTGTGTTGAGCTCAGCATAATTGTGTGAGGGTATATGTGATGACTTTGATCTGAAGGATTGTTTCTTCTCACTCCATTTTGTTCATCATAATATGTCTTCCTAGGAGTGAATTAATAATTTAGCTAATTTAGTGCTAAACACTTTAGTTCTGTAATTGGCATATTTTTACAAATACTCTTTAATGTGGTTGGGAAACAATCCATATTTTTCCATTATGAACTAAAATAAACTCTGTTTGTAGAGGGACAACTTGAAACTGCAGAGTCTAAAGAGCAGAGATTATTTTCTTAGTCTTCTTTGTTTCAGGCGGTGTTAAAAATATTTTAAATGGCAAAAACCGAGTGCTTTTAATAAGAGTTTTTTGTCTTTGAATTTTGTATTTACACCCCTCTTAAAAAAAAAAGTACAAGGCAACAAAGTCTGAATTTTTCGGTGTTAAAAGTTGGATGACTAATTTAT
Source organism: Aegotheles bennettii (assembly GCA_013398125.1). Lineage (NCBI taxonomy): Eukaryota > Metazoa > Chordata > Aves > Caprimulgiformes > Aegothelidae > Aegotheles > Aegotheles bennettii. The sequence goes on along the minus strand of VZRW01008591.1, from coordinate 381,250 downwards.
GATTTTCACCCTAACAAGCTGTTTTTAATTCCTTTGCCTTTCTACCCTTCTAATTTCCCACTTCAGGTGTGGCACCACCGTCTTTTGTAGCCATTAAGGCAGGAACAACGCTGTACCAACTTACAACAGCAGGGGAAGCTGTTTCCTGGAACTCTGTTTTTGTTCTCATGATTCTAGCTATCCTCTCCATCCTACCAGCTGTCTTCCAGAAGAAACTGAAACAAAAGTTCGAATAAAGATCAAACTGGACCAGATTTTCTCATACTTCATCTCAGGATCAGCACTTCTGATATTTGTATATTTGCTTTTTTATTGGATCTTAAGCAATTAAAGAGGAGGCTTGTAATTGATAAGGATGTCTTTAAATGAACACGTGGCCTAAAATTGAAGGTACTGTGTTCAGAAATGTACTGCATATAGTTTTGTAACCAAACTATCAGTGTTTTACTTTGGGAGTGGGGGTGTGTGGCTCTCAGGATGAAGGAGGTGCAAACACAGATGTAACATTTTGCTCTGATTATATGCAGAGCAAAAATTGTAACGTAGGCATAAACTACAGATAATGCTTTCTAAAACTCACAGGAAAAAAAACCCTTAATCAGTCCAAGTTTGTAACATTCTCTGTAGGCTTGCTTGTGATCTGGTCTGAGTACATTTCTCATCAACAATATTTCTTTTGTTGCCTTTGGGAATTCCAAAATAACAGCATAATAACGGTGCTCACTCAGAAACAAAGGTTTTTTGCAGTACTTTAACTACAATGATATTCTCATCCTGATTGTTTACTTCTATTTATTAGTGCTGTGTGGATTTAAATACTTGAACCTACATCTGCTTTACATACTGGATTAACAAAGGCAAAGCGTCACATCATTCCCTTTTGTCCTCTGTGAAGTCTTGTTCTGTGAGAGGATATACAAAGGCAGAGAGCGGGTTAGAATTTTTATTGTGGCTGGCTGATGATTTTGAAGTTCTAATTTTAATTTTTTAATGTTGATTACTTTGCCAATATTTCACTTGCATAGATTTATCCTGTCAATTTAAGAAATGATCATATGATTATCTGAAACTTTCAGTTCTCAAGTGATTTTAAAATCTTTAAGCAGTGTAATATTGCCTTTTCTCAAGCAATATGTAGAGTATAAAATTTTCCATTGCAGCTTGATTAGCTAGTAGAAATGTCAGTTACACAAATTGGTGCAGTTCTTGTAAAAGAGCTGATTCCAAATAATCTTCAAAGCATCACATAACAGAAGGGTCTTGTGTCAGTGTATATAAAATTGAAAAATTATTCCATTGTCTGATAAGTCAGTAACTGGCAATGGGCAGCCAGCTATGATTCACCATTAAGCAGAAGTATATATACTCACTCAATAAGGTATATGATACCTCCCATTGTATGCTTGTAACTGTTTGTTGTGTTGTCAGTGGAATCCTGTAAAATGACGCCCTGATGAGCAAGGAACTGGGGTGCGCATTCAAATTTTATCCTACTGAAACCACGGCTGCTTACATGCATTAAATTGCTGCCCCCAAAATATCTTGCTGAAATAGGAATCAACACATTAGCACATGGGTTCAAGCGTTTGTTTGTCTGTATCCTGACGTTAACTCCTCATATGGTAGATCATGTAAGAGAACAGTTCTATAAATGCGATAATGTGAAAGGTACCGGTACCTTTAAAGGGTTTTGTTCTTTTTGTAACATAATGTTAATTGACTCAATTTCACCACAATATTACATGTAAATATATAGTAAATATTATTGATACACTATTTGTCTTTAATTTAAATCTGGGCTGCACAGTAAATTGTATTTTTTACATAGGTAGATAAAGGAACTCATATTACTTCTTTTTGCAAGTTTATTGTAAGATCATTTAGCTTCAGCAGTTGTTTTGTTATTTAGAATTCACTCTAAAGGTATACTTTAATTGGCATTAAAAACTGAACAGTGATTATTTTTATTGCTGCAGTTCTAATCTCAGAGATCATCTACTCAGGGGATTTATTCCATGGTAAACTTGTGTGAATTTAGTTGTGAACAAGTGTCCCCTGAACTATTGGGTTTGAAGTTGCTGTAGCTTTACAGCATACTTTTCTGCATAGTTACTTTTTCATGCAGATGAACTCTTGAAATAAATTACCTACTACTTATTGTCCAGTGGCTTTTCTCAAAATTTGTCTGTTTCTGGTCAATAACAGATGCTGTTGTAAAATCCCTTCTGTTCTGTATAAAGCCAATGTTTTGGTGGAACCTTGACACTAAGGGAACTAAACAATTTCTCAACTTATTGTGAATCATACTATCACTTGACATTTTCATTGAGTTATATTGTACTGTGTACATGGGATCAGGCTATGCTACTCAAAAACCTGTTGTGTTTTAGCCATAGACTGGGTTCCCATTGCAGTGGTTGAAAGCCTTAAAAAGGTTGAAAATAGGGTTACTTCCTTTTGCAAAACCTTAGCATATTTTTTAATTTGTCCCTTCTGTGTTTATCTTCAGCTGCCAGCAGTTCCTACCCTATGAGGACTACTTCTGAGGGTTGTGAAGAGTAAGGAAGGCCTTGGCAAAAAGGCAAAAAAGCACTGTGCTGTGGAATGCTGTACTAGCCTACTCTTTCCTTTAGGGAATCTAGCAAGTGATCCAAGAGACAGCCATAACATTTTAACAGGAAAATAGTGGCTACCGTGAAACAGACTGGGAAATCAGGAAGATGTAGCTTTGTTTTTTAATTGCAAGGAATTTTGAGCTGTTAGGTGACCCGTTTATCTTTTGGAATTTTTTGTGATACCTGCATGACATCATTACTAAATGTCTCTTGCAATTTGATAATAAAGCTATTATATAAAACTTTAAACATTGTATTTTTGAGTACAATGAAGCATGCTGAACTTCCCACTAAGCTTAATTTTTATTAACCTGTTTAAAAGCGATGAGTTCATAAGTGGTATTTTTAATGACTGATTAAAAATTAAATGGGGCCTTACATCTGTAGGTGAGATTCATTCTGTTTCTATCTTTATTTCAGAACACGTAGGTAAACTTGATGTCTTTTCTGATTGAAATTAATTTCTCACATAAAAACTTTTCAAAATTACTGTTGTGTATCTTGCACTGGAAGGCAGTTTGGTCTAACTTGGTTTGTCTCCTCAAACAATCCATTTGCATAATTTATTTTTTTCACTAATTCCTGATGGAAGGCTCATGTGTTAAAGTTGTTGTGGCTTCATCTACCTCTTACACTGAACATTACAGGATGTTACGGATTTTTTTTTTTGCCTTGTATAGAAAACTGATGCTGAAAGCTTGCGGAAAGGTTAAGACAGAAGAAGTAAAAGTTAAAAAATGAAAATTCTTTCTTTGTTAGTGAACAATGCTACTATGCAAAATCAAAATGTAGGTTTTGTTGTTAGGTGACTTTGAAGATTTTTGTGTGTTGTCCCTGAGAATATTATTTATAGTTTCTGTGATAACCTAGTTTTATGATAGTAACTAAAATGCAGTGTGGATTGCTCTGCTTTGCATTAGAACTGCAGTACGCTGTGTGCCTCATCCCATGCAGTTCTCTCGGGGTTAAGCCGAACAGCCAGCAGCATCAACTCAACCAGGTAGCTGATGAAGGACTGAAGCACCCAGCAGCTACTGCAGGTACATTTTTAGAAGTGTAAGGACTGAAATAGAAGCCTTTGTGAGAGCTGTTGCTACAGGAATGAAATTCATATCTCAAGTGTTTTGCACTAGAAATATATTGAAAAGGGACAGAACAGGAAATGTGTTTCTGTTTCTTAGTTGCCAATTTCTTCTTTCTTTCGTTCTTGTAAGTAAGAACAGTGGAATAATAAATCTTGGAATTGTGAGAGCTAAAGCACTAAGAAGCATACCTTCTAGTTAAATTCCTCCATACAGTTGTTCGGCACAGTGAACAAATCCTGTCCCAGGAGTGCCACATGAGTGCCTGTTGACTCCTTAGCACCTGCTACAGTGCCAGAAAGTGGAAATCAGTCTATCCCTCAAATACATAATGAACTATTTTTCATAATGTGGGACAATCTCTTTTGCAAGATGACAAAATAGAGGGATTTTTTTCCCCAGAAGGCTGAAAAGAATACAAGCGAAACTGCAGAAAACTTGTGTCATAAATATGTGAGGTTTGTGAATCATATATTTTAGTATGGCAGTGCTAAGAGGGAAATGAAAGAAATTTTGACAGGAGAGCAGGATCCAGGTGAGCCTTTTGAATTTCTCTCAAAGAGAAGACAGTTATTCTGATTATTTTTATGACCAACTGATGTCTTGGAATGACACACATTTCTATCTAACTCTCAGCTGATGGCTTTATAGGTCATTGTCAGCCAAACTGAAAGAAGCTTGGTCTTTCAATAATGGCAATTAATATGAATAAGCACACAATATGTTTACTAACATATCGTAACTTATGTTTCTGCTCTTAAAAATATTCCACCTAGTGTAATAATTCGTGTTTCATTGTTTTACAGTACACAAGGAAGAATCTGGGTCTGGATTGAGAGAGCTAAGATCAATGAGTGGTGTATATAGGAGAGACCTCATAAAAGCTTCTTTCTGTAGATAATCTTTGAAACAGAGAATTCTGCTTCTGCACATCTCCAGCACTTCAATGTCATCTTCATAGCCTTAAAAAGTTAGTATGCTCTGGAGTGGAGTTTGGAGTGCCACAATGGGAAACAGCTTTTAAAATTCTGCATCAGAATTAACTCCTCATAACTCCTGATTTTTCTTTTACAACCTAACGCTTGAGCAGTTTTATCCAATAATCTGGAATTTGCAATGCTTACTGTACTTGGAAGAGTTCCATGCCATGAAAAAGTGTTTTGAGCAGGTTGCTGAATCATTCTTATGTTTGACTACTTGTTCTGTGTTAAAATGATTTCTCACAGGGCATATTCCCAAGGCAGGGGCTGGAAGGGCAGAGCCCAGCAGGTCTGTCCCACTGCCTCCAGTGAGGGAGCAGGGCAGGCTAGGGGCAGCCTCAACCAAGGGTCATGGTCATGGAGCAAATCTGCAGTGATGAGACAGGTATGAGGTCAAGCCAGAAATGCAAATCAGCAACATGAGGTCAGGATCGGTTCCAATAAGGGTAACCAGGTTCTGACTTAAATGGACCCATGGTTGATGGGGTTGAGACCTCAGCTGAGGCTGGCCAGGACCACCAAGGCCTATTAGTGCCTTCAGGACCCTCTTCTAGGCAGTTTTTGTCTTGGTATGCTGACCTTGATGGGACTTAACTTGAACTATACCCTCTGATATCCTCTGATTCTCTTCCAGTGTTGAGATCCTAAATGCTCTGTCTGACTACTGTAAAATTTATTAAGTAGATACAGTAAATCAGGCATTTTGATATCTGAGCGCCTTTGTGGATCCAATGTCTCAACTAGACACTATGCCAGATGGCTGCCAGTCTTCAAACCAGAGTTAACCAATGTGCAATACATTAATATTGTGCAGTTTCCTGAAAGCCTCTTGATCCTCTGCCTTGGTCTTGACATCAGTGATGAAAATCAGGGTATTATTTTCTCCACGGTTGATTCTGTGGTCAAAGGGAACCTCATAATGATATAAAGTTCAAACTTGTTCTGCTGTGGGGTGTTCTTGCAGGGGTTCCTAGGTTGCTTTTGCAGCCACTGGGTTGAGTCTTGAGTCTCCCACAAGTGGGAAATGTGCAGAGGCACTTGAAACTGTCCATGTTTTCAAGAGGCCGTCTTGGCTGTCAGTGCCTTAGCCTTTGCCTCCACCTTGGAGTTCTCTGTTTCCTTGGGCTGGGGCACCTCAACAAGTGGAAGTGAAAGGAGCGGAAACAAACCAGACTCTCACATACTCACCCTCTGTCCTCATCTCGGATACTGATGAACTTGGACCTCATCAACAAGTGGCCTGGTGCCACTGTTCATCTGAGGCTCTGGGAGCCCTTGTTGTAGATACACCTGCACAATGGATCTGTGACCTGCTGCTGACAAGCTGCACCCCCATGTGTGGCTTCCTGGAGATGAGGAGAAGAGAGACAACGCTGCATGTGAGCTTAAGAAACATTTAGCAGCTTGACATGACAGTTCTCTGATCTGTGCCCTGATGTGGGAGGGGTTGGTGTTAGGCGAGCTGCTGTGCAGGCTGTGTTCCGGAAGTCTGTTGCATGGCTATCACACCAAACACATTCACAAGCAATCACAGCCAGTTGCAAGTGTCCAGTTTTGCAGACTGGAGAGGATTGCTTTAATGCTAAGTTACTGTTTTGTTTTGGTGTTTTTTTGTTTGTGGGGTTTAAGAATCCTTGTTAAATATTTTAATCAAAGTAGTTAGAAGTACCATATACAATCAGTACCCTGACAACTGTAGTGATCTATGTATGGTTTGAGCTCCGTTACCTTTCTGACCTTACCTCATCTTGGGAAACAGCTGCACAGAAAAAGGCAGAAACCCTATTTCAGACTGTTTCAATTCTCTGAGCAGTGTTGAATGAAACTACAATTTGCTGTTTGGGTTTCTTACTGCTTACTAAATAAACTCTTGCAATAATGATGATTGTGATTTGTTGGCAAAGTGAGTCTGTCTTAACTAATATGAGGAATAATCAAGATACGTTCACATTAAGTTCTGTTTTCAATGTTTTTAAAAGAGTTTATTCTCTTTGATTTAAGGCTTGAGCTTGAAAATCCCAGTCTTTGCCATTGAAAACAGCAGCTGAGTCAACAGTGATAGTATTGCCAAAGACAATGAATCTTTTAAATCACTTCCTCTTTACTAATAGAGCTTTATGATTCTCTGGCTAAACAGTCATAGTTTCCACAGATTTCACAATTCCACAGATTTTCTCAACATCATAAAGAATACTGTCATGGATTCATAATGTAGTTTAGAGTGTCATCACCTTACTCAGGAACATCCAAGCAACTTGCAAAGTTCACTGACAAAACTGCCATATTTTGAGTGTTTCCTGTGGTGGGAGCATTGCTCAAGAAGACCACTAGCCTTAACATCACAGATGTTGCTTCTGGTCGCTAGGTAAGAGTATTTCAGAAATTAAATAATTGGGGGGTGGGGGGGGGAGATACAGTGGAAAAGAGACAGTCCTTGACAAAATGGGAAGAGAAAGCTCTAGCTGTTTGGGTGCATCTGCTGGATGCCTAGGTTTAAGAGACACTAGTCTGTAAGCTGGCTAGGAAAGCAAAGAATTTATCTGATGAAGTATGATTGAGCTTTCACAGCAAAATTGTGGTGGCTCTTGATTATTTTTCTTAACCTTTTGTTAATTCTGGTTTATGCAGTTCCTCCATTATTTTTCCTTTCTTGTAGCAATTTGAAGCAAATCTGAGTTTCTTAGTGTGAGACTCTCCTTTAAAAAATTTACTTCTTATTCCTTACCCTGTCCTGTAGCAAGGGGTGTATGCATTTAAATATTGCTGTTCAACAGGATTTTTTGTAACCTGTGTACTTACTGGCCCATCTAATTTTATTTGCTAAGTCTAAATACATGGTTACTGGTAAAACAGTTAAAGTGTGAGTAAAAACATTTTTTTTTCCTCATTTTACTCTTTATCTGACAACCTCACCCCACTGCCAATATCTCTGCTGTTTCCCTAGACTTTCTTACGAGTCTTTGAGACCCTCAGGCTATGACTTTAGTTTATAAGCACTAAACTACAGTTCAGGCTTACTCAAAAGTATACCACATGCTGAATATATTGTCCTTTGTCACACTAAAAGCAGACCAGAAAGCAAAATGTGAAAACAAATGTCTGGAGAATGCAGCAGAATAAGAACAGCCAGAGTCAGCTAGTTTTGTTCTCTGTTGCCGTCTTCAGCAAAGCACCAGGCAGGCTCAACATAATCTAAATGTGTGTGCTTACTGTAGAGTTAACTTGAGACTTTCACTCTAATACTGTCCCTAATTATCCTGCTATCTTTATTGAAATCTCTCCCTCAGGTTGACTGGTGGTTTAAAATGGAACTGTTAGAACTGTCAATCAAATCTAAGCAATACTTTCACTCATTGATAATCCATTCTGTGGCCCATGCAGTCTTAATCAACTGAATACTAACTAATAGCACCACTGTTTCTTACCGTTTTTCTTATTTCCCAGAAGTATGGAAAAGCTCTCCACAATTTTTAGCTTAGTTATTGTACTGCAAAAGGTTGTAGACCATTGATAGTGAAGTCTTAGACATGCCGCTGTCTCTAGTGCCTGCAAAACTCTGTATGTGAGGTTCCATGGGCTTGATAGCATGATGAATTAGATTGGTGTCTGATGAATTCAGCATTATGGATGCAACCTTAGCTACTTGGGCAGTCCTAGACAATAATCCTAGAAGACTGAAAAGTTTTAAATTTCTCGCTTTATAAGCCCCACAGGATAGGGAAGAATTCTGATGTGAAAGCCACAGACAGAGAACTGAGTGTGGAGAGAAAGGGAAACTGCTTACACACCTAATTTTAGTCTAGCAAGGCTATCCCAGGCTCCTCTATGGTCAGTGGAAAGAGACGCTGTCACCTTAGAACTTGGGTTAGTGTTACTCGTCCCTCAGCAACTTGATTTGAGTCATTCTTCTTCCTCTCCTCCGCAGAGGTTGTTTTCCTTTCCATGCTGGGCTGCAGACGGGGGGAGTTTCCCTCAGCTGTGCAGGCCCAGTGCACACACAGGGGTGTCTGTGATGTTAATTCTAATGGGAAAAAACAATCCTTAAACCCGGGAAGTCAGCACTTCCCCTGCACCCACCCCCTCTCCCCCATGGCCTGGGCCAGTTTCAGGGCACGGCTGCTGCACAAGGCTGTGGAGTCGCGACAGCCACTGGGGCAGTGGAGCTGTAGGTGACAGGGGTGACCTAAGCCCGGGTGTGCTTCCAAAGCACCACCACCATCAACCCGTGCTTCGACCAGGCAGCCCCTGGCAGCGCCTCCTCTTCCTCCGCAACTGGCGAGGGGGGCAGAGCCTCCCCCTTGCCGAGGAGAACCTGAGGGGAACCCCTCGGGCACCGCCCCCCCGGCGCTGTGACCGCCGCCCGCTGGCGCAGAGGCAGAGCCGGGCTGCCGTCCCGCGGTGATCTGACCGCAGCCCCGGGGTCTGCCCGCCCCTCACCGCCCCATCACCCGCCCCATCACCGTCCCCATCACCGCCCCCTCACCGTCCCTCACCATCTCCTCACCGCCCCTCACCGCCCCTTACACTCACCGCCCCTC